>JAULAV010002972.1:0-75002 GCA_030789695.1 Scilla litardierei | reverse complement strand
ATATATATATATATATATATATATATATAAAACTCTTGATTTAATCCCATATACATTGATATTCATTGCTAATTTGTCAATTTGTGTTTCTGGCAAGCTTGGGGGAGAAGCAGGAGCAAGTAAGCCCCACTCAGCCCCAAATCAAAATCAATATATATATATATATATATATATATATATATATATATATATATATATATATATATATATATATATATATATATATATAAAACTCTTGATGTAATCCCATATACATTGATATTCATTGCTAATTTGTCAATTTGTGTTTCTGGCAAGCTTGGGGGAGAAGCAGGAGCAGATTAGAGCTTCTCGGATGAGGCGTTTCACTGCTCACTTCCACCACTTGCACTCGCATCGTGTTTGGGTACATTCGCTCCTTTTATATAGCACTTCGCATTGGGTATGCACGTTTCACGGCTCACATGCCACCACACAATAGGTCACGCACGCGGGCGCCCGCTTCCAAGAAGAAAAGGATCAGCGATCCTGGCCCCTCTTCCGCTATGACGGACTCCCCGCCACCTAGCCCGCCACCACCCACACTTCCGCCTCCTACCGCACTCATTCCACCACCACCGGTGCAGGCCGTCCCCGCTTTCGACACGATGGAGATCACATTCAGAGATGACGCGCACCGCGCCAGATTTGAGTGGATCTCCCATCGTTCGATTGTCCCCTCTAGGTTCACGCACATTGCATATTTTGAGCGCCTAGGGGTATTTGAGGGCCTACTCCAGTTGTATGACAACGCGGGGTGGCGTGACTTTTTGTCGGTGTCGACGGATACCTACATCCGACCGACACTCGAGGTCCTTAGTTCCATTCATAGGACTACTGGGGGTTGCTCATTTCGATTGATAGATCGTGAGTGCGAGGTCACCATCGACTTGCTCCGAGCCTATTTTCAGTGGCCCCCGTCCTGGACCCCGACCGAGCTTATAGTTCCACGCACATCCCCCGCCGTCATTTGATACCCACGCCTTCTGGACACTTATCACGGGCTCACCTCTTGCCTTTGACCCTAGTCAAGCCAAGGCCTCCGCTATCCTCCACCCATGCCTTCGCATTGCACGGCGCCTTATGGAGACCACTTTTCTCGCGAGGTATAAGCCGGAGACGATGTTGACTCTGAGCTTTACATGCTCTACGCGATGACTCGAGCGAGGGCCTTCGAGGTAGGTGGAGACGTCTTACTCCCCGCAGTTCAGATTGACATAGCTAGTTGGTACTTAGACCGCATCATTATCTCTGTCGGCGCCAGGACGCCTATCTGTTGTGGCGGTCTGATTACTCTTCTGGCTCCCATGTGCGGAGTAGACCTCCCAGCAGGTTTGCTACGACCCCCGGGCTCCACTTCCCTTTCCGTTGATGTTATGGCCCGCATGAGGATGTTGCGTCCTCATAGTCAGCACCACTGGGTATGTCTGCACGGTCCTTTTGGCGCAGATTACATGGTTCTCCCGAGCCCCGCTCGGACCTATATTGGACCCGCATGAGGGGTGTGGATTCCAACAATGGACCTCCTCATCCCAGCTGCATACTTGCTAGAGCCTGAGTGCTCTCAGCAGGAGTCCCTCCTTCCACCTCTGGACCCGGAGATTCCTCAGCCTGCACCTAATTTGTCTGAACCTCCCGACACCTCTGTCCACACTTCTGTCAATGTCGGGAGCACATTTGCAGAGTCCACTACCACCACCACCAGCACCACCTCTATGTCGTTGACCGTTGATCCTATTTCGTATGTGAGTTTCGAGAGTGCCACCACCACTATTCTTGAGAGAGGCGAGCCTTCTTTCGTTTCTGCAGCCGAGACCCTGTCCACTCTATATTTCTCGACCCCTGGGGAGTCATTTTCTGCACACTTCATGGCCTACCCAATCGTCGACACTACTGTCTCCACTGCCGCTGTCTTTCTGGAGAGTGTCGTGACGTCTGTCCCCATTTCTGTGTCAGCGACCTCTCCACCCTTCTCGCCCTCTGTCACCGTTTCAGCTTCCACCGCTGCTCACACTTCTGAGAGCATTCCTGCGTCCCAGCCTCGCACAGAGGCTGAGCGTCTTCTAGTGAGCACAGCCCCACAGCCCCACCCAGTAGTTGCACCACTCGTCTACGGTAGCCGTGCGAGGCAGCCCCGTTCCCCATCTGTTCGACCCTCTGCCCCTCCTCCCCCTGACACCCTAGTTCAGCACTTGCGTGCTCTAGAGGGGGCCGTTAGTGGGCTTAGAGGAGACTTTCGGGCTCTCTCTGCTACCGTTAGTGCTGTACAGTCTCGTGTCACTCTACTCCCTAGTATTAAGGCTAGCCTGAACCACATTCTTACACGACTGTCACAGCCTCCACCTGCCGCTCCCCGTCCCACTTCACAGCAGCCACCACCACCACCTTCTCCACCATAGGACGGTGCTGGTGCTCCACCACCAGCTTAGGCACACACTCGATGCCTCCCATATTTTTGTCGTTGTCATGATTGATATCATTTTGTCTGCTGATTTTGCACCCCTCCTCCATACACATTTTGGTCACTTTTTGTTCATATTTTTCTATATCATCTTGGGAGAGAGGATGTATTTTTGGGACCCTTACATTGCACCATCTTGATCTCTGCACCCTTCACATGCATATCCATCTTATTTTCTTTCATTTTTTTCATACTTTATCATGCATGCATCCTCACCCACCCTTCCCATATCATATCTCTCCTTGCGCCACACCTAGCACATTGAGGACACTGTGCACTTTAGCTTAAGGGAGTGAGTGTCTCACGCACTTTTTATTTTCTTCATTTTTATTTTTTTCCACCTTTCTCTATTTTATACTTATTTTCACCCACTTTTTCGTTTTTCCTCATGCATCACATTTTCTTATTTTTGTGTGTGCTGCATATACATAGTAGTTCTTATTTTTCCTTTATCCTTATTTCTTTTATCTTTCTGGTAGAGATGAATTTTCTGTGATGACGACGACGTGAAATTAGCTTATCTCTATATGCATATTATCTTTTCATGCCATCGTTTTTATTTCAGATATCATATGCTATACTTTGCTATGCATTCGAGATAGTAACTACACCTTCATTTTATGAATATGAATGAAATTCTACTACTAGCTGAGTTTGATGATTTATATTGTATACTTTTCATAGAAAACACACCAAGCCTCACGCATTGATTGCCTATATTTGGAGTACTACTTCGTTGTCTACTATCACTTCTTATTGCATGAAAATTATACGCTTGACTTTCAGGTTGATTGAATGTATGCTATTTTGATATAACTGGATTAGTTTACTTTCTGAATTCAAACTGAGTAGATTACATTACTCTGCTGAAAGTTGTCGTGCATATTCTAAAGAGTGAACCGAGCGTTGCATATTTTTCTTTCTCCACATATCCTGAACATTATTTCTATACTTAAAATAATTGGTGAATCTCCCTTTAGCGAATCCTATATTTGCATCTTCCCCTTGTTATAAAGTCCATGCTCCAATACCCCAAAATCAAAAAGAAAAAAATACATGCATATCTCTTTATCTTTTGATTTGGGATGTTATTGTATATATTGGCTTGAAAAAAAAGGGAGCAAAAGAAAAAAAGAGGAGCAAAAGAAAAAAAGAGAAGATGTTCATACATGATCCGATTTCTTTCATCCTTTCTTCCCTCTTTTATTTTTATTTTTCTTGGAGCTTCAAGAATGGGGAAAAGTCTTATTGTTCTATTTCATGCCATCACGCTTATAGATAAGCTTGGGGGAGAGGATCCGATGATGTGTGTGAGAGTGACTACTTGTCTGTGCATGACAACCTAAGCTAGGTAATATTCTATACTCGGAGAGATTTCTAAAAGTGTTACAAAGTCCAGAAATTGAGATTTGGCATGCATTTCATGAATACCACTCCATTCTATTCTTATTGCTTCATATTGTGTGATACCTCTTATACTCCAAATAGCAAGCGACCAATTGAAAAGTGTGCAATCTATGATTATGTATATTACTTTAGATGCTTTAGACGATGCTAATTCTAGAATGATTTCATATTTCATATCGTTTTGATATTCTTGGGTTTCTATATCTAATGCACACATACATATGATCATGATATCGAGATAAAAATCTTTGGCATGTGTTTATTCGTCGTATGCTATTTGAGTAAGCAGCTCCACGTCCTGAGAAAATGATCTAGCACTTCCCTCTTCATTTTCGTTCCTATCTTCTTATTCCGATTTCTTTTCTATCCTATTTTTCCTTTTTCCTTATTTTTACCCGACGGGTTCGCCTTTTTAATCATCTTCCTCGAGGACGAGTAAGAGGTAAGCTTGGGGGATTTTGATCGCTCCTTATTTTAGACCTTTTTTCTGCATGTTTTCATGTCATTTCGATCGCCCATATTGCGTTTTTCATGATTATTCGATGATATCGCGTTGATTTTCACTATTTCTTGTTTTTGTCGAATTTCAGAAAATATGGAGCGATCTAGAGTAAAAATGAGATCGAGAGACTTTCACGTGCACCGGAGCATTACCCACAGCTTTATTGAGGAGCTAGCAGCTATAGCGAATGAGCGGAAGAGGAAGAAGTGTGATGGGATCAACGAGGATGCGAGGAGGAGAAGAAAAGACCACAGAATCAGCTCACTCTGCCGAACAGACAGTTCACTCGACCGAGTGAAGTACTGCATTCGGCCGAGTGAAGCGGATACGAGATCGACTAAATTAAAAGTTCACTCGGCCGACCAAGAAAACCCACTCGACTGAATGGAGAAATCCACTCGTCCGAGTACAACATGGTTTTTCTCCCAGAAATCATCCGACTTACTGGAATTTAGAGAAGACCTACTCGGCCGAGCAAGAAAGCTCACTCGGCCGAGTAAATAAGCCCACTCGCCCGAGTGTGACAGGGTGACAGACCCCCAAAAATCCCCGATTCTCTGTTTTTTATTGGGTCTGTCACTCGGACGAGTGACATGTTCTACTCGACCGAGTGGCGCAGTCCGACTGCTACACGAATTAGGGGTTTTGGCTGTGCCAGGGGAAAATCTGTCAGGAATTTCTGGACGATTGTGACTTGTATTTATACCTAGCTTTATTCCTAGTTTTAGGAGAGACTTGAACTTAATTTTGCCGGCTATTCTATTGTAATTCTCAGCTGGAGATCAAAGACGCACAATTTGGTTTGTCCTTTCTAATTAAAATCCTTGTTTTTATGAATTATTTTCTCTTAACTATGAATTGTGCTATGATCTTATTCTTTATTTCTGAGATTTCTATGATGAATTGTGAGTAGTTCCGTCGTTCTAGGGCATGGGGATGAACCCTATGGATTCGATCTTTGAATTGTGATGAATGAATTGAATTGTTGCTAGGATTGATAAAAGGTTAGGTTGTGATTGATTTATTACGAATAGCTAGGAATTTCCATCGATTGGGGTTTGCAAGAGATTGGATTCCAATTGATAGGAAGACCTAGATATTCGATTTAGGTTTATAATTGAAATTCTCTAGATTTGGTTTGCAATATATTGGACCAAAGCTAGGATTTTTATTATAAATATATACCCATATTCATTTGCAAGAGATTGGACGAATACGAACTATCATCACCTAGATCGTAGCTCGAGTTTGCACGAGAGTGGGCTCGAGCTGCGATTGGACGATGATGTCGATCTTCATGCTAGTGGCTTAGGTTAGGGTTTGCATGAGAGTGAGCCCTAATCTAGGTTGCTATAGACCGGCAATAGCGCGAGAGCGTGAGCTTGGTTCTATATTCAGTTACGACTAGTTCACCTGCATTCAAGCCTTGCAACATTGAGATTTATGATCCACAAGGATAAGTGACGATCCATAGTGGGGATTCCCTATCCCTAGACGCTTTCATTATATTGAATTCTATTTATTCGAAAGACTGTGACACCATTATTATCCAAACCATCCATTCTATCATCTATAGCTAGGTAATCAAGGTAGAGTACTGTCACTTGTCCTCCCTGTGTTCGATACCCGCTCGTCACTACACCGTGCGCTTGCGGTAAAACCACAATTGTTTTCCGGGTGTATATCCGGGAGCGATCAGGTGGCAACTAAATATTAAAAGTCTAGGGCATTTGAGAGTCCCCGCTAGGCCTTTTGGTCATGGATGTCAGGTCATGGGTCTTTCGTTGGATGATGGATGAGGGTAGAAGTGTCACATCCAAAGATGAGAAGGAGCATTTGACTTCCGTCGTCACGCTAGTCTAACGCACCCCTATGCGAAGTTGTGCTTTCGTAGTCAGCTTTGCATGGAAATGCATGCATTACGCTTGACACTGGGTCCTACCCTGCAATCTGCATCCACTCGCGTTGTCTACAAACTGCGACGCCACTCTACGGCTGGTTCTAGTGGTCGGGCTACTTTTGTAGTCATCGACTAGCAGATCGAGGATTAGTGATCGCCCCTAGCTCTCGAGTCATTCTCATGATCACGAGCCATAGAAACGGCCACTAAGCCAAAATCGGGTTCGTGGGGACTCTCCCTAGGATATGGAGCTACTTTCACGATCTTCTGATCCTAAAGTTAATCCCCCAAAACCCTTGTTCAAACTACCATAGGGCAACCCTAGATTCATCCAACTGGGATTTGACCTAACATCTAATCCCTATGGTCCAAGGGTTCATCCCTAAGCCCTAGAATCACTCTACTCTACCTTGGCAATAGCTACAATAATAAGAGCAATAGAGGTTATCATCAAAAACTGAGCAAGCACCTCGAAATTAATTTCAAAGCATAGAGAAAGTAATGAGAATGCAAAGTATATAAAAATTAAGTAGCAAGAAGCATTCACCAAGATTTAGATTAAAGAACAATAACCAAAGAACTCTCTCTCCCACAATGGCTCAAGAGTTTATGAGTAATAAAAAGCTTAACCTAATCTAAAACAGAGTTTACTTTATATACAAAACCCCTTAAGTTTCGGGTTTCACAAAAAATCCAACCTGAAACCCTTTAGAAATGCCTTTTCTGTATGCTGTCGAAGACGCGCTCGGTCGAGCGGGGTAGCCGCTCGGTCAAGCGCGTCCCTTACTGCTTCCCGTCGGGCGCTTGGAGAAGGAGCCACTCGGTCGAGCGGTATGAGTCGCTTGGCCAAGCTGCATTTTTGGGGCTTCAGCTTCAAGATTGGGAAAAGGATGTTGCTCGGTCGAGTGGGGTAGGCTGCTCGATCGAGCGTAGTATGTAGAGAATGGCCTCTTTTTTGGCTCGTCAAAGAGGGAGGCCGCTCAGTCGTGTGGTATGAGTCGCTCGACTAAGCGTAGTAGGCAGGGGGTTCCAAGCCAAAATGGGGTCATCTGTAGAGGTGCGCTTGGACGAGCGAGGTGGGTCGCTCGGTCGAGCGAGGTGGGTCGCTCGGTCGAGCTGCCCCTTTGCAAATTTTGCCCAATCCTTGGGGTCACAGCTCGGTCGAGCGGGGTAGGCCGCTCGACCGAGCGATCTGGGAACCCCCCTACTCCGCCTCCTTTCTTCTCTCTTTCTCCTTCTTCCTTAGCTTCTCTTCTCTCCTTCTTCTTTGCTTCTCTTCTCTCCTTCTTCCTTAGCTCCTTTGAGCCGCCAAGCTCGGCGACGTGGGCTCCGGTATTTGACATCATGTCCATCATCCATTATTGTTGCAAATTGCGTCGAAATTCCTAAAAATCCACAAAACATCGCAAAAATCAAATATATCTTGAAGAAGCGCGATAAAATATAAAAATGTGAACTTCGGACGATCGAAATGATATGGAAATGCGTGATATAAAGATAGAAAATATGAACACAACAGCAGACAAGCCAAGTACGGCCCAGAGCCTCGGTCCGGTAGCTCAAGAGACTGACTGCTTCCCCATTGAATACAACTGCCGTGCTAACCGTTGAACTCCTCCATCAATAATAACTGGTACACTTGTCATCAAAGAGGGCATTCAATGACCGCTCATCATTAATGCCAATAGCTCAAGTCGAACACAATCAAGTGGCTTAAATGCTCGAGCGTTACTCTACAACACCCTTCATTAACAATTACCTATGTATAGCTTCCCAGACGAAGGGAAAATGACTCTATCTCTGGATCTCTCTCTGATAGATCCACAACTTTTGAGATAATCTTCTGGTATCTGCTCCACCCAAAACTCGTGCATTTTCTCCATCACTCTGCGAGTAACTAGCGGATCTTAACAGGTCAGACATAGTTACCACGTGCACTCCTTGAGTCACTGACTGACTTAAGCATTAGAGTGGAATTGGGTCGGCCCCAGATCTGACCCCTTTGACGAGCTCCTCGTGTTGCATGCTCATCGTGTTGTAGGACGCGGAAGGGTGCCCAGGAGATAGCCCGAAGACACCTCGGGCTTAGCAGAGACGGCCCGAGCTTAGCGAGGATACCTCGGATCTAGCAGACTCGTTGGAGACAGCTCGGACCAGCTTGGGTTGATCAGAAACAGCTCGGACCTGACAGAGATAGCCCAGACCCGACTTCAACAAATGAAGATAGCCCGCAGATTGCTCGGATCTGCGCTCAACAGATCGGACGTGAGCTCATCTGCAAGAGGCAACCTGGAGGTAGCTCGGACCTCGTTCCAACACCTCGGACTGTGACCTACTTAGCGTGGGTTAGCTCGCCCAATGCATGGTCAATGGTCAACCATCAACCAGATATTATAAGCCACACCGTAACCTTATTGTACTTGACGTGGTGACCTAAAAAACATGTCAACAATGCCACATGATACAAAGACGAAAGCCTGACATAAACTCCCAAATATCCAACATCAAATTCAAAAGTGGATGAAAAGATACGTCTGTTGAGTCAACTAGATGAAGAGCGGCCCTGCAATCTGTTACACATACGATAATCCGAAAGCCACAGTTTCATATAATTTCCAACCTCATCCGAATAGTTTGAAGTTCAGCATTAAGATTAGTGCCATAACCAACATATGCGGAAAAACATCAAAAGTCATCCAACCTTCAACAAATAATTGATGAACCTCACAATCTAGAAACACATTGCATCGACTTGTTATTCTTTACCCTGCACCAACAACCTAATCAAATCCTACGAACACTAGCACCAGTGGAGACAGGGTCTGACCCCACCACGAAGAAAGGAAAGATTTTGAAATCCAAGTCCTGTGGAAATTAACTATTATGATTGACAAAAAAGTATCCTCACAATCAACTCCTTCAAAACTGCCGCTGCAGAGTCCAGAAGAAGTGAATGCAGTGCGACCCCAGCTCTCTAAAGCTTTAATGCCAATTGGTCGCATTAAACAATTTCAATGGCAGCAAACTCTGACCTTGCTGTGGTTGAAAAGAACGGCCCTAATTGTGGCTTGTTGGACTTGCGAGCTGATTAAAGTGGCCTTGTCATCCACCTTCTGTTTGCCTGAGATTTTGCTATATAAAAGGATGCTACACCCTTGAGAGTTGTCATCACTTCACAAAGGAAAGGGAGCTAGCTAGTAACAACATCTTCACTATACACTGAACCGATGGCTGAGGGAAGAGGCAGTGCGGCTAAAGTTGCGGCACTTGTGGTGGTGCTGTGCCTCATGATCAACTGCAAGGTCGCAGAGTCCGCAACCTACGTTGTCGGAGGCAGCGGCGGCTGGACCTTCAACGCAGTCGGGTGGACCAACGGAAAGCGTTTCAGGGCCGGCGACGTTCTCGGTGAGAGACTTCTTTGGTCTTTTTTTTTTCTCATAAACTTTGCTGGCAATAGTAGTAGTAGTACTCAAACGCTCTGTTTTCGGCTTGCAGTGTTCAACTACAGCCCCAGCTTACACAACGTGGTGGCGGTGAGCGCTGCCGACTACAACAGCTGCAACGCGCCGAGGGGAGCCAAGGCCTTCACGTCGGGGAAGGACCGGATCACGCTGAGGAAGGGAACCAGCTACTTCGTCTGCAGCTTCACGGGTCATTGTCAGGCTGGAATGAAGATCGCTGTCACCGCCGTGTGACCCCCCAAAACTAGTACTGCAATACGATCGAGAGCGCGGCCAGCATAAGATATGTATGCGATAGGTTGACGTCTTCTTATGATGTAACGGAGTTTGCTTAATATCTAATCTAGTAAATAAAGATGGGATCGATCGTTTGGGTAGATCTTGTTGCAATTTTGGTATTAGTCTGTTAGTAATTCTAAATGGGCAAAATTTCAATTTAGGAGTAATATTAAAGCCGGTAAATTTTACATTTAATTATAAAATCAACCAAATTTGTGACA
Organism: Scilla litardierei; assembly: GCA_030789695.1. Lineage (NCBI taxonomy): Eukaryota > Viridiplantae > Streptophyta > Magnoliopsida > Asparagales > Asparagaceae > Scilla > Scilla litardierei. Next base: position 64,753 of record JAULAV010002972.1, on the reverse strand, counting down.
TGTAGGATTTAACACTCGGCCAAGAATCACTCGATTGAACATGGTTGGAATTCTGATCAACAAGATGCCCATACATCCCTATCGTTCTCCAACGATCATTTTCAACACAAATCTCCCTTTTCTTCGCTTCGTGAAAGTGAATCTGACATTTTCGTATTTTTAAAAATCTTATCCATTAAAGAGCTGTGAATTTATGCCCGGAGCATTATCTGACATGCATTCATCTTTGAAGGTATATACCGTCTCATATTGTTTATTCGATTCCAAGCTGTCATTTTATTGTAGTTCAGATTTAGATGGGATTTAGATGGAAGAGTGATTAGTGTCCTCTTCAAGAAAATTCCTCGGTTTCGCTTGTCCTTGTGGATACTTGCCGTTTTGACGGCGCATATGCTTGTTTGTTTCCTCTAATAAATCCATGGATTTCAAGGCTTTGGAAATCTTCTGGCAGCACGTCGGTCATGCTTGTCTTTGTGAAGAAATGCAGCTTGGTCAGAGGACTAAATCAACTCCATTTCTATTGGGGATAAGAATGGGCATGTCCAAAGCCCGAGTGGGCTTCCAATTGGGCATGCCACATCATCATCCCTATCAATCCTTCACTAATTCTTCTAAAATTAGTGACGGCTTGATAGGGATGATGTTGTGGCATGCCCAATTGGAAGCCCAGTCTGGCTTTGGGCATGCCCATTCTCATCCCTAATTTCTATGAAGAAGTGAATGTTTAACCCGAGCCAATAGGCTTAGTGGTATTCGACATTCCTCCTTTGTCAGAAGTCAAGTGCTCGATTCCTGCTTTTCGATGTATCAAAAAGAGAAGAAGAAGTGAATGCTTTTCCTGACAAAAATGAAATTAGCTAATCCCTCCTCGAAATGGTCGAGTTACTAACTCGGCCATTTTTGACAACAACATGGCCGCGGCTCCCAACCCGATCACTCTGGACATGATATAACAGCCCTTGCTTTTCTTTGAATGGGGTTAGCAACACTGGTCATGTGTCTGTTTGACTCGGGTTGCCAACTATATTAGTTTTATAATCATGCTTCGCCGCGCAATGGCAAGTGCGATTGCTGATGTGGTCAATGTTCGATTCTTATAATTATTTTTAAAGTTGGTCGGTTTTTAAAAATAATTTGTAAATATAGACTGATACGACCATTCTGAGATGGCCCAAGATCGGATGACCCAAGCCCACATCGTAAGCAGGCGGCCCTGAAGGAGAGCGGGCCCAACGACGAGGCCTCCACGAAGACTTGTAGTTGGGTCGGCCTCGATCAAAGCAGACACCCCCATCAGCCCACGTTAGCAGGAGCTAACCGCTCCCCTAAAAGCGTGCCCCTTAATCACCATTAAGGGACCCTATTACGCCCACCTTCATGACATATGAAAACGCCATCAAAGAGGCGGATCATGGGGACGGAAGGAGGGGACGTTAAGGGGGAGCGAATGTGGGAGGACTCCTATAAAAGGACTCGAGGGGCGGCGTACCAAAAGACCACTTCCTGAATAACGAAACACGGAGGTATTCTACTCACACGAATTTGTCTTCCACTTTACATTTTCTCTCCATAACTCGGTCCGAGGACTCGCGTATCGGCCTCCCCGTGAGACATACCGATCCCACCGAGCTCCCTTCAGATCCGTTCTAACTTAGGCATCGGAGGAAGCTTGGTCGGAACCAAGGTCCGACCCCCCTGACGAGCTTCCTCGTCTATTCAGGTAGAGCAGATCCAGCGACGCTGAGGCTACCACTCAGCGTCTTCCCAGCCAAAGCCGAGCGTCCTCGTCTCCGAGTACGCTCGTCTCCACCACCAGGAGGTCGTCTCTTTGCCGAGGCTACCCTTCGGCTTGCCGACGCGACCCTTCGACAAGTCAACGGGAGGATCCGCGTGTCCCTCACTGAGCGAACACGCCTTTAACCAATCCCGAAGGTCCTACGTGTCCCTCTTGACCACGTTGACCTTCCACCCTTCGGTCAACAATTCAGCGGTGAGAAAACACCCCGAAACATCTGGCGCCGTCTGTGGGAAAGAGTAAACGCCCACGTCGAATAACCACATCACCGAAATGGAACCAGCTTGCAACGACACGGGTCGCATGCCCCCCATCCAGGAGGAAGGCGACTACGTCCCGCCCGAGAACCAGCATAACCACACAACTGGGGGCACCAGTGACTCGTGCTCGACGACTCAAGAGCAGCTCCGTATCTTTGCCCAGGAGACAAATGGCCACCTTCGGACACTGGCTACGGTGATTCAACAGCTTGTAGGTGGCCCACGTCTCCCAAAAGAAGGGTCAGCTGCCATCCCCGATCAATGGGAGCTCTGCCAACCTCTGCGCTCCGCCGTGGTCACCGACCACGGCGGCGAGGGTACCAACCTAGAGCGACGGTTCACCATGCCAAACTTCGTCCCGGTGCGATCCCTCACACCCACCTCACTCCAGGATGAGGTGGACAGAGGGCCCGAGCGGGCTAGAGACGAGTTAACTACAGCCTCGTCTCGACGACCACACTCGACTCGTCGATGGTCACCGACCGTCGAACTATCAAGGACCATCCGGATCGGTGCAGAAGCCCCCATCAGAGGAGGCATAGGGGCAGGGGGAACCTTCGTGAGAGGAGAAGCAATCGGCGACCAACGCCTATCCCCGGTTCGGATGGGCGCCGAGCGGACTCCCCTCGAACCCCCGTCAGCCCGCCTCGATAGCTCGACCCTCATACCGAAGCACGGGCAGGCCCTGAGGGCTCCATGGACGATCGATGCCTGTTAGCCAGGAGCATTACCAACACACGAGTACCATCCAGATTCAAGGTGCAGACTTTAGAGAAGTACGACGACACGGGGATCCAGAAGACCACGTGATGTACTACGAAGGGGTTATGGCATTCCAAGGAGTCGACGACGCCCTGCCCTGCCGTGGTTTCTACTCCACACTCCTTAAATTCGCCCGAAGCTGGTATCACAGCCTCCCCAACTGCTCCATCAACAACTTTAAAGACCTCTCCCTGAAATTCTGCAAGCAATTTATGGCCGGTCGACGGATAAAACCGGACTCGGAGCTTCTTTTCAATATGGTGCAGAGCCCCAGTGAATCCCTGAGAAGCAACATGCACAGCTTTACTACCGAGAGACTGAATGTGGAGAGCTGCCCCGAGATGGTCATGAAAACGGCCCAGAAGAAAGGGCTCCGATACATAGGCCTGAAGAAGTCGCTGCACAACGAGCCCCCGAGGGACCTCGTTGAGGTAATAGCCCAGGCAGAGCGTTACATGCTGACGGAGGAGGCATTGGCAGCAGAGGAAGGGGGTCTCCTAACAGGGGTTAGGTAGGGCTCCAAGCGGGACGAAAGCGAGCACCGCGAGCCAGCCGAACACCGGCGGGAGAAGAAGGCAAAGGAAAAGCAGCGCAAGGAGGAGGCACGACCCCCCAGGCTGAATGCCACTCCGGACGTCGTCCTAATGCAGGCTCAGATAGATGGTCTCATTGGTAGGCCACCCTCGAAAATGAAGAAAGGTGGAAGGGACGAGGAGAAGTACTGCAAGTACCATAAAGACAACGGCCACGACACCGACGACTGCTGGCACCTGAAGGACATAGAGAAACAAGTCAGCCGCGGTCACCTGAAGAACTTTGTCGACGATCCAATGGCAACCCCGGAGAGGAGACGTCCAGACAGATGGACAATGTAAAGAAGGTGAATGTCGTCCAGACTGTTGGAGCAACGATCTAGGATCTTGGTTTGATGATGACAAACATGTCGTTATATCTAATGTGTATGCTTAGTGTGTTTCAGGCTTGGCGAAACAATATATTTTATAGCTATTTGGAGGAATTGCTATTCTTATAGCTATTTGGGAGTGAGAGAGATTGCTTTGCACAAAGCAATGTATCCTTGGTCAATATTCTATGAGATGGATAGAGAGAGGGTATCCTATCTAGTCTAGGACTTCATTGTGCATCTCCTAGTCATACCCTAGTTGTTAATTATCCTCTTAGCCATCTTGATGCACCAAGTCAACATGGACCACCTAGTCGCATTACCCTAAAACCATAGTCCTATTAGTATATAAACCCACCATCTGTTGAAGCATCAGAGGTGTGCGGCAACTAAAAATTGAGGGCAGCCAAATATTTTTGGAGAGGTCACCCAAAGAAAAATTCATTAAAAACCCCTAAGCTATTATATTCTCCCAAGGCCAAAAACACCCTCACGAAAGCATCTCCGAAGGCTGAGACGTGAACGTCTTGCTACACGACGAGGAAGAGTTCGACGACGCCACCACCATCGAACGATCGTCGAAGCTATCACCGTTGAAGATAGCTGCTCTGCTGATCACCGTTCGAAGTTGCCGCCGCCTGCGTGACCCAGGCGCCATCAAGTCGGAGAACAACGAAGCTGTCGTCGTTGAGTGAAGCTTGCCCACGAAGCCGGCGTCGAAGCTGCAGAGCAGCCCTCCCCATCGCCGGTAGCTCGGAGACATCACCGTGGAGAGAAGACGAAGAGTCTGCCGTATCCTTTGATGCCGCTGCATGGATTGAAAACAAGTGGACGGATTAGATCGCAAAGCAAAACAACTCAACGGCTGGGATTGATGCACGTGGGCTATCCTTGCGAGAAATCGAAGAGAAGCTGAACTAATTCCTACGCTGACGTGGAATAGGGATTTAAAGGAAGTTGCTCTGCGTACAGGCCTCTTAATTATTCAAGTTCAACTGATTTGCTGTGTGCACCGACCGCCAAGTTAAAGGAGTTGCTGAGCGCACAGACCGGCTTTTATAAGGGTTTGAACTGAACTTTCTTTACGCACAGACCAGTGCACAACTTGACATCCAGGAGTCGGATTGAGACACCGCTTGCGTCAGATTGGAGCTGACGACGTGCTAATTGACAGAGACGCCTACACGGACACGAGCTGAGCATTTCTAAACCCTTAAACTCTTTTATTCGTGTCTTAGTGTAACGTTCTCTGTAGGGGAAACTTTACCTATTTTGTGACTATTTTGGGACTTGTCTGGTTGGGGCTAAACAAGTGGGACCCAGCTAGTTTGGGACTAGCTGGTAGAAAGCATTACTAAGATTGATAGTGAGAGAAAACACAGTGAGTGGGGTACTGAGAGCCTGGCGAGTGTAGAGACGTAGAGGGTGCTCTAAGCGTGCTCTAACTTGTGGTTTTGTACCTATTGCACTATTCAATACTAGTATCTGCTTTGGGGGCTGGAGTAGGTCGTTGGGTCGACCGAAACAGGGTAAATCTGATGTGTACTCTGTGTCTGCATTTTATTTACTCTGCTGCTGCTAAACCTGCATGAGTTTGTTCGTGGGTTGCACGAATTATTTTATTAGCCTATTCACCCCCCCTATAGGCTAGGATTCAGATCCAACAAGTGGTATCGGAGCAGGTTTTAGGATCTAGCCTAGGTTTGACCATGAATAACCATATTGATAGCGCTTATGCTAAGGGTCAGTCTGTTTCCCGTCCCCTGAGATTTAATGGTGGTGATTATGCATATTGGAAAAATTGAATGAAAATTTACCTCATTTCTGTAGATTACAAGGCTTGGCAAATAATTGAAAAAGGATATAAACTGCCTGTAATTAAAGTAGATAATGTTGAGAGTGAAAAACCAAATGACAAATGTGATGATAATGATTGGAAATCTTATTCTTTAAATGCTAAAGCTATGAATGCTCTCATTTGTGCACTTGATAAATCTGAATATAATAGAATCTCACATTGTTTAACTACGCAGGAAATATGGCATACTTTGGAGGTGACGCACGAGGGAACGTCACAGGTAAAGGAGTCTAGACTGTCTCTTTTGAGTGCAGAGTTCGAGGGATTTCGCATGTTACCATCAGAGAGCATACCAGAGATGTATGCGAGGTTCACCGACATAGTCTACAAGTCTAGCTCGCTTGGAAAGCCATATGATAGCCTCGATCAAGTGAGGAAGATCCTAAGAGCATTGCCAAGCTCTTTCAGACCAAAGGTCACCGCCATCCAGGAAGCAAATGTATTGTCTCAATTGAAGGTGGAGGACCTTATTGGTAATTTGATGTCCCATGAGTTGGAACTACAAAATGTTGAAGCAAGAGAGAAACCTGAGGAGAAAGAGAAAGCCATAAAGCCCCTTGCTTTGAAAGCTAGCGAAGAAGATGAGGATGATGATGAGGTCATGGCACTAATGGTAAGAAACTTCAGAAAGTTTGTTAGGACCAAGCAAGGAAGAGAAGAAATGGCATCCAGGTTTAATCGTTCTAACTTTAATAATTCTTCCAAGCAATTTAATGATCAGAAATCTACTGATAGAATGCAATGTTTTAAATACAGGGGAAGAGGACATCTGATGAAGGATTGCCCAAATGAAACTGCTCAGCTCGCTAAAAGAAAAGGAAAGGCGAAGGTATTAACATGGGATATGGATAGCGAAGCTGAAAGCGAGGAGGAACATGAAGCCCATTCTTGCATGGCGTTGATGGGCATCCAAGATGAGACACCGTCAGGTAGCAAAGCTGAACTTCTTAAAATTTGTGAAGAAATGCAAAATCAAATAGTAGATCATGAGTTCACTATTTAATGTCTCCAAAATCAGAACTATGACATGCAAGTTAGAGATGATAAGGTGTTTAAAGAGAATGAAAAACTTAAAATTGAACTTAATGCATGTAAGTCTACTATTGAAATCATGAAGAAGGAAAAAAGCAAGCTTTGAAGAAAATGCTCCTTGTATTTCTTGTTCCTCATTATTAAACCAAAATAGCATGCTTAAACAAGATTTAATGAAGCTCGAAGCTGAAAAAGAATATGAAATAAGAGAGCTTAAGGATAAATTTTGCATGCTAGATAACGATCTTAAAAAGAAAACAATTGAATTTGAAAAGAAGGAAAAAGAAAACAAGTTGGCTTTCGTAAGTAAATGCACGTTGCTTGTGGAAGAAAATAAACATTTAAAAAACAAAGTTTCTAATCATGAAGTGGCCATTAAGAAATTCTCTATGGGATAACAATCGTTGGATACCATTTTAGAGAATCAATTATATGGCAATAATAGAAAAGGACTTGGTTTTGGTCTGAAAAACGTTGAAAAGCCAAAATTCAAGAAATTCCACAATGTACCCTCTATTGCAAAGAACAAATATGCAAAGTGCTTTACTTGTGATAGTGTAGGCCACACTTCATATTATTGTAAATTTAGGAACACAAACATCAAGTTTAAACAAGTGTGGGTTCCTAAAATAATAATGGCTAACACTAGTGGACCTTGTTGGATTCCAAGATCACACTTAACACCTTTCATGTAGGTAAGGTGAAAATTTGGCGAGGAGCAAATTTTTCAATGTCACATTCTTTTAGCTCCTTCGTCAAATAGCGACGAGAAGGTATAATTTTTATCCCTCTTTGCATTTCATTACATACCTTCATAGATTGTTTTGTGTGCTTGATTTATTTTTGTTTGTGTGCTTGCTTGCATGCTTTTTATATTTTTATTTCTGAAAAAAATTTAATAAAAATTTAAAAAAAATGAGCTTAAATGAACACCTTTTATGTTTATCATAAGTGGTATTGAATGTTTTATTCATAAATATCCCTTGTAGAAGTCAATTCATTATTGTTGTTGCTACATGAACATGATGTTATCCTTTTTGTAGCCATGCCATATCTCAAAAATTTCAAACTCGATTTCTACACCTACATTTGCACGTTCACGATAATTGACCTTTTAGTGCTTTTGGAGATTCTTTTGAAGAACAATGGAAAGTGAATGTAGGAATGATTAATTTCTGAATGTTCTAAGGGATATGAAGTGTATAGCCATGAATTAAAATTGAGCACAAAAAGAAAAAATTTATACTATATTTGCTCCGTATGAAAAATGGATACACTCATGGCTAATACACAACCCACGAGTATCCAACTTATGCTACATGGGTAATCATTAGCGTTGGTGTATATAACTCGTCAAGCAATGCCACCCCACATTTAAAAGTCCTTTTAGGCTATGTTTTGGGGCTTGGTAACTTGAACTCATCTTTGATGAGGTGGGAAAAATCAATCCTAGTGATATTCGTGAAAATTGGAAAATGTGGATTGATTTGGTTGATTTTCTGAAATTTAATCGCCTCTTGTACTTTATTGTCTATATCACTACACTTACACAAAGGTGGAGAAGTATTGTTATGAAATTCTATGAGCTTGGATTGTCTATTCTTTGGAAAACTCATGCAAATTGCACGCTACATTTAATAATGGTTTATTTTTGCATGGCATATGGTTGTGACTTCATTGATCCACTTTTGGTGATTACAAAGGGGAAGAAATAAAAGAAAAGATTTGACAGACTTGATGTCGGTATTATTTGTTGAAGGGGAGCATGATGTCGGTATTATTTGTTGAAGGGGGAGCATGAAAAATAATGTTGAAGGGGGAGCTTGAGAGAAGGGGGGCATGCTGCTTTTATATTTGTATGTTGTGCATGCTATGTTGTAATGCTTGAATATCTCATTCCATGATTCATATTGCATTACACCCTTCAACACACTTCACACACCCATACTTATTGCTCAAATCTTTTATGGGTTTGTCATCACCAAAAGGGGGAGATTGTTGGGAGCAACGATCTAGGATCTTGGTTTGATGATGACAAACGTGTCGTTATATCTAATGTGTGTGCTTAGTGTGTTTCAGACTTGACGAAACAATATATTTTATAGCTATTTGGAGGAAATGCTATTCTTATAGCTATTTGGGAGTGAGAGAGATTGCTTTGCACAAATCAATGTATCATTGGTCAATATTCTATGAGATGGATAGAGAGAGGGTATCCTATCTAGTCTAGGACTTCATTGTGCATCTCCTAGCCATACCCTAGTTGTTAATTATCCTCTTAGCCATCTTGATGGATCAAGTCAACATGGACCACCTAGCCGCATTACCCTAAAACCCTAGTCCTATTAGTATATAAACCCACCATCTGTTGAAGCATCAGAGGTGTGCGGCAATTAAAAATTGAGGGCAGCCAAATATTTTTGGAGAGGTCACGCAAAGAAAAATTCATTGAAAACCCCAATTATATTCTCCCAAGGCCACCCTCACGAAAGCATCTTGGAAGGCTGAGACGTGAACATCTTGCTGCACGACGAGGAAGAGTTCGCCGCCGCCGTCGCCATCGAATGATCGCCGAAGCTATCACCGTTGAAGACCGCTGCTCCGCTGATCACCGTTCAAAGTTGCCGCCGCCTGCGTGACCCAGGCACCATCAAGTCGGAGAACGTCGAAGCTGTCATCGTTGAGCGAAGCTTGCCCACGAAGCTAGCGTCGAAGCTGCAGAGCAGCCCTCCCCGTCGCCAATAGTTCGGAGACATCACCGTGGAGAGAAGACGAAGAGGCCGACGTATCCTTCGTTGCCGCTGCATGGATTGAAAACAAGTGGATGGATTAGATCGCAAAGCAAAACAACTCAACGGCTGGGATTGATGTACGTGGGCTATCCTTGCGAGAAATCGAAGAGAAGCTGAACTAATTCATATGCTGACGTGGAATAGGGATTTAAAGGAAGTTGCTCTGCGCACATGCCTCTTAATTATTCAAGTTCAACTGATTTGCTCTGTGCACCGACCGCCAAGTTAAAGGAGTTTCTGAGCGCACAGACCGGCTTTTATAAGGGTTTGAACTGAACCTTCTTTACGCACAGAACAGTGCACAACTTGACATCCAGGAGTCGGATTGATACACCGCTTGCGTCAAATTGGAGCTGATGACGTGCTGATTGATAGAGACACCTACACGGACACGAATTGAGCATTTCTAAACCCTTAAACTCTTTTATTCGTGTCTTAGTGTAACGTTCTCTGTAGGGAAACCTTTACCTATTTTGTGACTATTTTGGGACTTGTCTGGTTGGGGCTAAACAAGTGGGACCCAGCTAGTTTGGGACTAGCTGGTAGAAAGCATTACTAGGATTGTTAGTGTGAGAAAACACAATGAGTGTGGTACTGAGAGCCTGGCGAGTGTAGAGACGTAGAGGGTGCTCGGAGCGTGCTCTAACTTGTGGTTTTGTACCTATTGTACTATTCAATACAAGTATCTGCTTTGGGGGCTGGAGTAGGTCGTTGGGACGACCGAAGCAGGGTAAATCTGCTGTGTACTCTATGTCTACATTTTATTTACTCTGCTGCTGCTATAACTGAGTGAGTTTGTTCGTGGGTTGCACGAATTATTTTATTAGCCTATTCACCCCCCTCTAGGCTAGGATCCGATCCAACACAGACCGCTCTACGCATCATTGAGTGAAAGGGCGGGACAACCAGCCGCAGCTCCTCCCCCTGTCGAGATTAGCTCGCCTTTATCTTCCCTACTTATTTCCTTTCGAAAGTACTCTCGAATTCAAAGAATGAAATGCTAGTCTGCATTAAAGAAACCATGCTCCTTCCCATCGTAACAGACTCATCAATCGACCGTAAGGCTGGGGGCGACTCCCCCAGCGGGTCGATCATAACGATCGGCCGTAAGGCTGGGGGTGACTCCCTAGCGGGCCGATCACAAGGATCAACTGTAAGGCTGGGGTGACTTCCCCTGTGGGTCGATCACAAGGGTCGACTGTAAGGCTGGGGGCAACTCCCTCAGCAGGCCAATCACAAGGGTTGACTGTAAGGCTGGGGCAACTCCTCCAGCGGGCCGATCCATCGATCTATTGTAAGCCTGGGGGTAGCTCCCCCAATGGGTGGACCGACCCGGCTGTCTGTAAGGCCAGGGGCAACTCACCCAGCAGGCTGGTCCATCGATCTACCGTAAGCCTGGGGTAGCTCTCCTAGCGGGTGGACCGACCCGACTGTTCTTAAGGCTGGGGGGCAACTCCCCTAGTAGGCCGGTCCATCAGTTGACCGTAAGCCTAGGGGTAGCTCCTCTAGCAGGCCAACCAACCCGATTGACCGTAAGGCTGGGGCAACTTTCCCAGCGGGCCGATCCATCGATCTACCATAAGCCTGGGGGTAGCTCCCCCAGCGGGTTGATCGACCAGACTGTCCATAAGGCTGGGGGCAACTCCCCCAGCAGGCTGGTCCATCAGTTGACCGTAAGCCTAGGGGCACCTCCCCCAGCAGGCCAACCGACCAGATCGACCATAAGGCTGGGGGCGACTCCCACAGCAGGCCGATCACCCGACCGCCCGTAAGACTGAAGGCAAGTCCCTCAACAGGGTGATTGTAGGAGGATATATGCACATAAGGCGATTTATCCTAAGTATACGTCTTGTTTATACTGTATATGGTATCCATTATCCTAAGTATGAAATCGTTTGAATTAATATACTTAGATAATGTCCATAAACTTATAGTTAGGTCCTTACGTATCTAGATAAGATCTCGATTATGAGCAGTAAGTGACCGAATAGAAACGTAAGTCCTAAACGGTTCGTGGTCATAGATGTGTTGAGAACTGGATATCAACACATCGATAGACCATGGTGTCTTTGTCTTACCTTAGGGTAATGATGATCTCATAGTCATTCGACTTGGCGAAGTCGGAGACGAGACACAGGTGCTCATTGGAGAATGAGTTCACTGAACGACCAACTTAGAGTTATTAAATGGTTAACTTTAACTAAACTGTCTATAATAACTCTAGGGTGATGATAGGTAAGCTGGTCCTTAAGAACTGTAGTCATTTGTACAAACCTGTGAGTGAACAGTGTAGCTTAGACCAATGATCTAGCTTCGAGGCTAGGCCTGCTGAAAGATCTTAGGTTGGGTTGCACCTGAAGCTCTCGAGGTGAGTAGATGACTAAGATGGGATTCGTCACTTCTGTTAAAGGGAAGTTAGTGACACCGGCTCAGTATGGTCTTTGTGTTAATCCTTGACCGGGGTACGTCGTAACAAGTACAACGTTAATACGACTAAGACCGCTGTATACTGACCAATGTTGTCTAATAGGGTTGACAATAAACCATACCCTAGGCCAACAGGGACACAGTCTTGACGAAGGGACTATAGCTAACGGCATTCATCACTGACACAGCTAAAGTAAACCCAATGATGCTTTTGTCAATGGGTCGATCACGTTATGATGATTCTGAAACAGGGACGACAGCTACTGCTCGTGGTGACAGTCATCTAGGGGTTCCGAGCCCCAACCTGTAGTAAGGTCAGGCTGTTGGGTCTCACACCGAGTAGCGTTCGTGTCTTAGTAATAGGAATATTAATTGAGAGAGATTCATTTGATGATATTGAATAGTTAATATTCACAAAGCTAGTAGTGAAAATAAGTCGTAGAAGCAATAGGGACAATGTTGCATTTGATGCAAACAAAGATTAAACGTGTCGTACATTGGTTACGACAAATTTAGTAGGAACAAATATATTGGAAAGGGTTACCTGGCTGATGGGATCGTCCCAGTCTAAACACAGGTTCAAACCGCGTCAAAATCGGAGCTCAAACGAGCCCAGAAACACGAAAACAGTCCAAGGCAAAGTGGGTTAGACCCACTGGGCTAACAAGCCCATCCGCAAAGGCAAACGGGCGCGACCTGCTGACTACAGAGCGGGTGCGGCCTGCAGCAGCAGTGAGCACAGCCCATTGGCTGCAGCAGGCCAGCACCCGCTGCTTGCAGCGGGCGCACGCCCGCTGCCCAGCGGGCGGCCGGCCCGCCCCCTCTTGCCTTGGGCGGGCGCACCTGCTAAGTCTAGCGGGCGCACCTGCAACTTAAGTGATTTTAGGGGTTTTTGAAACCCCTAATGACGGCTACGAAAGTTGATTTTTTGCCCAAATTTGGGCAATTGTTTGAGGGCTCAAATGAAGTCGAAATTCATTGCCGTTGGTTCCTACGTGTTCACCATTCGAAGCCATTCGTATTGATAGCTTGTTTGGTGTCTAAAATTTAATGAGTGAAGAGAATTAATTCGTTGAAGTTTGCTTTTATGAAAAGCTCACTAAACTTCAAATTAAGCTAAATTAGCTTAATTGAATTCTCTTCAATTTAGCAATTGTCCCACATTGCTCACAACGAATGGAGAAGTGCCGACTCCCTATATAAATAGGGGTGCACTCTCTTCGTTGAAACATGCACCAAGTCCTCGATCGAGTAGCTCCAGAATTTTAGAGCAAGCTCGATCTACGACTAAAGTATTCTTTCTCTCTTCTTCCTATTCTCCGGAGTAGTCCTATCAAGACTACGAAGGGGGTTTGGATTCGAATCCAGACGTCTAAGACGCGGGTCTATTCAAGTGAAACTTTCTACCGCGTGTGATCGGCTTGGAGGCGAAAGTCGGCTCGAGCGGATCAGTTTGAGGGTGCGAGGCGGCTCATGCGGATCGAGTCAAGGCGGCTCGGCTACGAGGAGCATCAGAAGACGGTGTAGTACATCTTGCCTGCTCCAGGGTCAAGATTCCGGGTATGTGGTTAAGTAATTTTAGTGTAGATTTAATTTTGTCGCTGTAGAATAGATCCCTCTTGGGGTAATCAGATCCACCCCAAGTTGGCATAGATCGGGCTAGGTTCTGGCTCCCTCAGAGCCTAGCTAAATTGTTTAGCTAGCTTAAGTTTTGAGTTTGTTTTTTCGCTGCGTTTTATGCCCCTGTGGTCCGTCCGACTTAGGACGGACATAGATCTGAGCTCTAAGGGTCCGTCAAAACCCCTACAGTGGTATCAGAGCCACGTTTATGTTATAGATCTATTTTAGTGACGTTCTTTAAATCTTTCAGTTGCTTATTTTAAACATACAGACAATTTTAACTTTATGTTAAAATTTGTTTAAAATTGTTGTGTTTTAAAAATTTTTTTTGCAACACGGAAATTTTTTGGGACGATTTAATTTTATGCGATAAATTTAAATAGGTCTCTAATATTTAAATGCTTTTTAAAAATTTTCTATGGGATATAATAATTTTTTTTCAAGCATTTAAAATTTTAAGTTTATGTAACATTAAGGATATATTTTGGAAATTTAATTCTCTTAAGTTACATAGCTGTTGGAAATTTTAAAACTTTATTTGAAAGCTTTTAAAACAATTTCTAATGATTTTAAAATGTTTTAAAATTGCATTAATGGATATGTAAATTAAAGAAATATTTTATTTTCATAAGATGAAATGATAAATGAGTTTCTTTTTAAATTACATATAGGTTTCAAGATTATTTATGCGATATTTTAATCTTAGAAATGTTTGGTGAAAATATAAAAGCCTAGATTTTAAAATTATTTGATAATTTTATGAAACATAGTTTTATGTGATAAAAATGTATTAAGCTTTAAATTTTTGATCTTTAAATTTAAATGTTAAATTTTAGATTTTGCGTGTTAATAGTTATGTAGATAATTTTAACTTGCAAATTCTCATTATATGTCACTAAATGAACCTTTAATTTATGCGGATAAATTAGTTGTTTTTTTTAATGGACATGATGAATAATGTATTCATGAATCCTTTAGGTTAGACATTAAATGATTAAAATTTTATAAGATGAAATTTTAATAAACAAGTGACATGTTACGTTTTTATAAACAAAACAACATCAAAACCTAATACCAAATTAGGGTAGTCCCTTTTTGATTGTCAATCATTGCAATAAATCGTTTAAATGATGATTTTCATAAAAGACTAATTTTGAAATTTGTTGTAATTGTTTTATTAAAATCCTAATTAGATTAGGGTAGCATAGTTGAACATATGAACCTTATAGTTGATAAGGACTCAATAAAAATTGTTCAACCAATCCATAAAATTTCGAATTTTAGGATCCACTAGTTGATAAGGATTAACTAGTTTTAATTAAAAGCCATTTAGTTGTTGGACGAACATAGAATTGATGAAAACTCGTTCAATGGATCATGATGTCGGTCAATGTGCTTGGCTAAGTTTGCTGGACCACCCTAGCTAGTCTAGGGGCCGAGTGGTCCTGGCTTAGTCAATTCCCTGGCCGCGTCCGCTGGACCGCAAGGAGTCAAATCATGACTGTGTAAGTCCATGGACTATACCTAAGTCAAATACGATAATAATCTTGTTCAAGATAAATCGTAGCCCTCCTTGTTTTAGGAGTTTGCAACTGTAAGAAACGTGTTACAGTTGTTGAGCTACACTCAAGCCGTGGCATGACAATCTTATAGAAACCGATTTCTTGATAACATCTTGACCTGACTAAAACCATTGTCTCATCCACCGAGCACCGACGTAAGTCTAACCAAGAATGTAGTCTAAGTCCTGACCCAAACCGACGTGTCGTGCATACACCGAGCGGCGGGGTAAGTCAGGCTAGACACGAAAACAAGGGTTCGACTAGGCTAGCCATTGTGATCCGGATGAGCACACTCATGATCACAAATGACTAGAGGTAAAATCGATAGGGAATCATAATAATATGATTGATGACGAGTTCGTCTACCGACTGCAGAGCCAGACAACTTGTTGAGACACACTCAAGGTTGTCAGACTCAGGGTAATTGGATCCCTCTCTCACAAATGTTATTTTATAATAAACTGTTTATTATGGCTTTAATAAATTTAGTGGGAGAATATAGTTTTATCAAAAACCATTAAAACTATACAACGAACATATACTGACTAAAGTATCTATAAAATTGCAGAATGGATTCGGGTCTTAGATATATGGTAAAGAAGAACGTGCTCGATGGAACGAACTACAAAGACTGGCTTAGGATGGTAGAGAATAACATGCTCGATGGAACGAACTACAAAGGCTGGACCTAGAAACATTAAGTTAGTCCTTTCTCTAGCCGGGATTGGATACATACTGTTCGAGGACGCTCCAGAGAAGCCCGATGACGATTCGACCTTCAAGGAAAAGAAAGCCTATAAGCTATACCAGAGGGATGCAGAGAAGGCCAGGTGCCTTACTTTGGCTTCGATGAGTAACAAACTCCAGAGGAAGCATGAACATATGGATGTTCAAAGTATGCTTCTAAATGCACAAGAGTTATACTGCAAGCGGTCTAGAGCTGCCAAGTTCGAAGCCACTAGCAACCTCTGGGGCGCAAAGATGGAGGCAGGTCCTGTATAAGATCATGTCATCAAGATGATCGGGTACGTAGAAGACACCGCCTAGTTAGGGTTTGTCCTGGACAATGAGATGTCCGTGGACATTATCCTTAAGTCTTTAACCCCGGACTTTAAGCCTTTCATCACTGGTTTTATAATGAACAGTCTTGAAACGGATCTTCCTGGTCTCCTCAATATGCTTAGACAGTTTGAGGAGATTGAGAAGAAACCGACTGCATTGGTTGGTGGCTCTGCTTCTTCAGACCAGTCGAAAGCAAAGGGTAAGAAGAGACAAGTCCTGCAACCTGCGAAGGCGAAGAAAGGGAAGAAAAAGACCAAAGGGGCCCCGTCAAAATCTGAGTGCTTCCATTGCTATAAGATTGGCCATTGGAAGAGGAATTGCAAGATTTATCTTGCAGAGAAGAAGAAAGGGCATATTGATGCCTCTACATCAGGTACAACAAATTAACTTCAATGAAGCATAATTATTTCCAATCACATAGTATGAGATACTGAGACATCTATGTAATGTATACATGTGGCTGAAATGAAGCGAAGATTGGAAGAAGTTCGGAGGACGGTCGGCAATTTGAGCAATCGTTGCTACTAGGGCCGTGCAAAGACTTCGAGAGACATGATCGAGAAGGAGCTGCTACTAAATTTTAGTTGAATAAAATGTATCATTCCTCCAAGAGAAAACAATGATTGAGTGTTCAACACTCGAAGTTTATTTGACAAAGATATTACGGTTCATTTTTATGAATCCGTTGTTTTTGAATGAATGTCTCGAAAATTGTGTTTTCTGTTGAAATTGAGATTTGATTAAGTTTGGCTTAATTTTCTGTGATTGTGGCTTTCTAAGTTGGTTGCGAAAATTCTCGAACTATGAGACGAATCTTCAGAAAATTTTGTTTTGGCGCTAACTTAATGTTATAGTCAATCGGTAGTTAAGTATAGATTCCAGGAGCGTATAAATTGTGTGTGATCACAATTATATGCATATTAAGATTAATTCTTAATAAACTGCATTTGGTTATTAAAGAGTTAATATTAAATGTGGTTAAGGGAAAAGTACAGTATAGGACGTTTGAGTGGGTGAGTCAATGTCAAGATTCCTTAAACCGATCTTGACTTGACTCATTCGTCAAACCGAACCTGCAACTAGTACATTCCATCTAAAGCACTTATAAAAAGGTTATGCTCTTCATATATATATAAATATGATTTAGATATAATATTGAAGTACTTAACCAGGTAATTCTTAAAGTCAGTGGGAGCCAGCTCGTATACTTAGTTCCGGTCTTTCGGACTAACTAAAAAGGATTTCCAATTTATTTGAATCATCTATATAGAACTTTGAATCAAAATGGTTTTGATTTAATCGAATATATAGAGACTTAGGGTGTCAGCATGTACTTGACATGTTGACACAAGAAAATTGGAATGAGTTGAGACTGACTTATAGAAATGTTAGACCCTACATCTAGATTGTATAAGCTAATTGTTAGCTATACAAAGAAAGGAAAAATTGATCCAAATCATTTTTCAAAGGATCAACCATGTGTGATAAAGAGATGTATATATAATAATCCATTAAAATACATTGTAGATACTCGTTAGTAAATCCACTCTTAGGTTTGTCATATAAATGTCCAAGTGACTGATATGCTATAACGGTATGAGATACCGAGATAAATAGCCTAAGTGCAAGTGGGAGATGTAGGAGGATATATGCCCATAAGGTGATTTATCCTAAGTATACGTCTTGTTTATACTGTATATGGTATCCATTATCCTAAGTATAAAATCGTTTGAATTAATATACTTAGATAATGTCCATATACTTATATTTAGGTCCTTATGTATCTAGATAAGATCTCGATTATGAGCAGTAAGTGACCGAATAGAAACATAAGTCTTAAACGGTTCGTGGTCATAGATGTGTTGAGAACTGGATATCAACATATCAGATAGAGAACGGTGTCTTTGTCTTACCTTAGGGTAATGATGATCTCATAGTCATTCGACTTGGTGAAGTCGGAGACGAGACACAGGTGCTCATTGGAGAATGAGTTCACTGAATGACCAACTTAGAGTTATTAAATGGTTAACTTTAACTAAACTGTCTATAATAACTCTATGGTGATGATAGGTAAGCTGGTCCTTAAGACCTCTAGTCATTTGTACGAATCTGTGAGTGAACCGTGTAGCTTAGACCTATGATCTAGCTTCGAGGCTAGGCCTGCTGAAAGATCTTAGGTTGGGTTGCACCTGAAGCTCTCGAGGCGAGTAGATGACTAAGATGAGATTCGTCACTTCTGTTAAATGGAAGTTAGTGTCACCGGCTCAGTACGGTCTTTATGTTAATTCTCGGCCAGGGTACGTCGTAACAAGTACAACATTAATACGACTAAGACCACCGTATACTGATTAATGTTGTCTAATAGGGTTGACAGTAAACCATACCCTAGGCCAACCGGGACACAGTCTTGAAGAAGGGACTAAAGCTAACGGCATTCATCACTGACACAGCCAAAGTAAACCCAATAATGCTTTTGTCAATGGGTCGATCACGTTATGATGATTCTAAAACAGGGACGACAGCTACTGCTCGTGGTGACTGTCGTCTAGGGGTTCCGATCCCCAACCTGTAGTAAGGTCAGGCTGTAGGGTCTCACACCGAGTAGCGTTCGTGTCTTAGTAATAGTAATATTAATTGAGAGAGATTCATTTGATGATATTGAACAGTTAATATTCATAAAGCTAGTAGTGAAAATAAGTCGTAGAAGCAATAGGGACAATGTTGCATTTGATGCAAACAAAGATTAAACTTGTCGTACATTAGTTACGACAAATTTAGTAGGAACAAATATATTGGAAAGGGTTACCTGGCTGACGGGATCGTCCCAGTCTAAACACAGGTTCAAACCGCGTCCAAATCGGAGCTCAAACGAGCCCAGAAACGCGAAAACAGTCCAAGACAAAGTGGGTTAGACACACTGGGCTAACAAGCCCATCCGCAAAGGCAAACAGGCGCGGCCCGCTGGCTTGCAGCGGGTGCACGCCCGCAGCCCAGCGGGTGGGTGGCCCGCCCCCTCTTGCCTTGGGCGGGCGCACCCACTAAGTCTAGCGGGCGCGCCCGCAACTTAAGTGATTTTAGGGTTTTTTGAAACCCCTAATGACGGCTACGAAAGTTGATTTTTTGCCCAACTTCGAGCAATTGTTTGAGGGGTCAAACGAAGTCGAAATTTGTCACCGTTGGTTCCTACGTGTTTACCATTCGAAGCCCTTCGTATTGATAGTTTGTTTGGTGTCTAAAGTTTAATGAGCGAAGACAATTAATTCGTTGAAGTTTGCTTTTATGAAAAGCTCACTAAACTTCAAATTAAGCTAAATTAGCTTAATTGAATTCTCTTCAATTTAGCAATTGTCCCACATTGCTCACAACGAAAGGAGAAGTGTCGACTCCCTATATAAATAGGGGAGCACTCTCTTCGTTGAAAAATGCACCAATTCCTCGATCGAGTAGCTCCAGAATTTTAGAGCAAGCTCGATCTACGATTAAACTATTCTCTCTCTCTTCTTCCTATTCTCCTGAGTAGTCCTAGCAAGACTACGATGGGGGTTTGGATTCGGATCCAGACGTCTAAGACGAGTGTCTTTCAAGTGAAACGTTCTACCGCGTGTGATCGGATTGGAGGCAAAAGTCGGCTCGGACGGATCGGTTCGAGGGTGCGAGGCAGCTCAGGCAGATCGAATCAAGGCGGCTCGGCTACGAGGAGCATCAGAAGACGGTGCAGTACATTTGCCTGCTCCAGGGTCAAGATTCCGGGTATGTGGTTAAGCAATTTTAGTGTAGATTTAATTTTGTCGCTGTAGAATAGATCCCTCTTGGGGTGGTCAGATCCACCCCAAGTTGGCATAGATCGGGCTAGGTTCTGGCTCCCTCAGAGCCTATCTAAATTGTTTAGCTAGCCTAAGTTTTGAGTTTTGTTTTTCTGCTACATTTTTTGCTCCTGTGGTCCGTCCGACTTAGGACGGACACAGATCCGAGCTCTGAGGGTCCGTTAAAACTCCTACAGTGATCACCCACTCGACCGTAAGATCGTAGACAACCCCTCGGTGGGCCGAACATCTGGTTGGCTGAGAACACTTCCTTGGAACCGACTCGTCAGACCCGCTATCAGGCGAATTGACGTGACACTCCCTGGCCCATCTACCCAACACAGCGGGTGACAAGGTGCCCACGAAGGAACGCCTTGGCCGGACTAGAGAACGTTAACCTCAAAAGGCCGATCCCCTTCATTAACGCAACTACTACAATCGCTCTGAGAGGCTAGGAGCTACCCCTGGGCCGTATAATTACTACTGTCATCAGCGAGGCCAAGGGCCACTCCCTCCGCAAGACAATAACTCAACCAGCGGAAGGAAACCCCCCCTGCGGTCCAAGCCTGCGGTCTGCCACGGCTCGAATGGCGGGAGGGGGGCAAGAAAGGGGGGCAGTCCAGAAAACGCTTGAGGAAAACAGGAGAAAGTGCAACATAAGGGTACGACAATGTGCAGAAAGGTAAAAAGGCCCGCAAAAAAAACTATTTATTACTTTCAAAACTGTTCCTTTTTACAAAAGAGGGAACAAGAGCGGGGGAACGTCGCCTATGGCGCTGGGGCCCGGGAGGAGGCGTCATCCGGAGCCTCGCCTTGCTCCGATCGAGCGGGCTCCTCAGGACCAGGCGGGGGACGGGAAAGCGCCTACCGGACTCGCTCCTCGAACATCTGAAAGGAGTCCCGAAAGGCTCTCACGGTCATCGGGGCCAGGAGGTCTTCATAGGACTCGAATGCCTCCTTGAGGGCGTTCACGATCCTTGGCCTCAAACCACCTCGTAACCCCTCTCCACCTCCTCAACGAGCCGGGTGGGGTGCGCTTGCTGCAGGGCCCCCAGCTCAGTCCAGAGCTCGTTTCTCTCCCAGCGGAACGCCTCCTCCGCCTCTTAGGCGTACCTCTAAGCGACTGCCAGGGCCTCCCTCAAGTCCTCCACCTCGGAGGTGAGCTCTTCCACCTGATGCCGTGAGCGACGAGCTTCCATGCGGACTTCTTTAGCCGCCACCTCGGCCTCCCCAACCCTCAGACGCTCCTACACCAAAGACTCCTTGAGACCGATCACCTGTACCGCATGGCGCTGTGTCCCACAGCCATTGCAAAAAACTACAAGATAAAAGGTGCGAGCCAGGGATGCCGCGAAGCGGAGTCGGATGCAACAGAAAGACCAACCTGCTAGAGTTGCCAGACCAGGGAGTCCGCCAAGCGATCGGAACGGACCCTCTCCAAGAGGGAGCGGTCCCTCGGAAGGACGGAGCCCTGCGCCAACTGGGTGGCCACGCCTTGATCGACGAAGACCGACTCCCCGGGCGAGACCTCCTGACCAGCCTCAAGCATCAACAGGGCACCTCAGGCACTAACCGAAGATGGCTCGGCCAGGCTAGCGGAGGCAGCCACCTCCACCAGCGGGAGGGTTACCCCCGAGATGATCGACGTCTCGGGCACCGTCGCGGGCTGGACCTCCCCGATCTTTCTCTTCTTCTTCTTCACTTCAGGCCCCCGGACTCCGGAGGGGAGCGTTTCCTTTCTCCACCACGACCCCCGGCTGGGGTCCGGGACCCCTGGCTGGCACCTCCATCGTCCCCTTCGACACAGACGGAACCAGGAGGGCCGCCAGCCACGTTCTCCCCCACAGGGGATTCAGCGACGACTTGAGCTGGCGGCGTGGAGGCGATTACCGGCTCCAGCCTCCCCATTGTAGGATCGGCCTTGCAGATCTCATCCTCCACCATGCGGAGAGGCGTGTGGCCGGAAGGATTTCTACACCCACTGCTAGTACCCCGGCGAATGAGCTTGTTGACGTCGCGACTGAATTCCCGACCCGTCATTTCTATGGAAAGAAAGAAGATCAGGGTAAGCAAAAAGAGGGAGCAGAAAAAAAACGCCTACCGTGGGACCACATGATGTTCTTAAAGAGAAGGTCGTCCAGCAAGGGCCAGACCGACCTCTCCACCAGGGGCAAAGACGACAACAATCTGACCGCTGCCTGGTCGGCCTCGGAGAGGGACATCGTCAGGTCATACTGACACAAGGCTCCCCAACCTGTAATGATCACCGCATCCCTGGGAAAACGACAAAGACGTACTCCGAGCTCCAGTCGCCCACCCAACGGGGTAGACCTAGCAGACACTCCCTCCCCGCTTGGGTGTGGAAGTGCTGCCATGTGTTGGATCCTGTGGATGGCAAACAACACTAGAAGAATGCAAAAGCAAACACAGAGATTTTTATCCTGGTTCCCTGCAACTTAGGTACGTCCAGTCCTCGACCAATCCGGTACGAGATTTTCCAGTATTGCCTTTACAAGTACCTAACTTCACTCGTTAGGATTTTCCAAACACCTAGCCTTGACCAGGATTTCTGGCTACCTAGACTTGTCTAGGATTTCCAACTCCCTTTCAACAAAGGGGAAATCACAAATAAAAAACCATTTCCAACTCACCACAAAAATTAGTGGAGTTTGGATTTACTCCCGAAATTCTATAGCCAAAGTAAAATATAACAAGTGTATTACGTGGCTAAAAGATTTCAAATTGATCTTTAGATCACACAAAGATATAGAATGAGTCTTTATGATCGAGATTGTTTGCTTTCAAAAATCCTTTCAATAAATAAACAAAAATGAAGAACACGGATTTTGAAAAGCTATTTTTTAATAGCCAAATGAAATTTGATCTCAAAAATAATAACTTTAAAAATGATTTGAAGATCAGAAATTAAAAAAGATTTGGCTAATGAACAATGAGAGCAGAATGAATAAGAGATCTGAGAATTTTAGCACAAGAGAGATTTTTGAATTGATGATAATACTGTTTTTTTGAAAGATCTCATAGAGTCCTCTATTTATAGTGAAAAGAAGAGGATCCAAATTTCAAATGAGGTTTGACTTTTGTCCCAAAAATTAAGAATGAATGAGTGAAATCAGCAAGTCAAATCGTTGAAATTTGCCAGCTAGTAGTCGACTCCCTAGGAGTGGTAGTTGACTCCATTATTGGAAAATTTGCTTCCAGCTGGTAGTCGACTCACTCCTTTGGTAGTCAACTCCCAGAGCAATTTCTCCTGAAACTTAGCTAGCAGAGAGTGCAGTCCACTCCTGGGTGTATAGAGATGACTACTAGGATATGAAAAAGCTAGCAATTGCTCTCAAGAGTTTAAAATGGTTTTAAAAATTTATTTTCGAAATCATTTGTGTGTGTGCTATATCTACTTTGGCTTTAACATTATCCTAAGAACTCACACACTACAGTAAGACAAGACCTTCGGGAATCTGATCTGGTGGAAGCTTGCTTCTCCTGAATTTAAGTTCCTTCTTCATTTAAGCTTGATCATGGACTTCATCTTGTGCTTGATGTATAACTAGCAAATTTGTCTTTGTCTCGAGTGTGGTTAAGCTTCTTCGGAGTATGTGTCAAGTCACCATTTGTCGTATATCCTGCACACTTATAGTGTAGTTAGTACACTAACATCATTTGGTGTGCTTATCATCAAAACCACTTAGGGGTGTGATTCGATTTCCAATCACTCTCCCCCTTTTTGATGATGACACCCAAATGAAAAATGAAGTATATTGAATAATTATTGACTTGATAAAATAACTTACTCCCCTTTCTTAGATGCAGTACTGCCCCTACATCAAAGTTGGTTAGCAAAATAATATTCATTCACATTTTTGCATTTTATCCTTTTTCTCCCCCTTGTCATCAATCAAAAAAATGACATAAAATGAAAAATAATATTTCACTAAGAATCATTCAAGTTATAAAGATAAAAGTTTGAGGTACTTTAAGTTCATTTCTGCAAAATAGTGTTAGTTTATAATAATATGATTAAAGCATGTTTTAAAGCATAACATATCACACCATAAATATAAGCATATCAAACATAAGCATATCAAGCATAAGCATATCAAACTAAAAGCATGAGTAATTAGTTAAAAACATCACATCACAGAAAAATTATTACAGACCAAGATGAACATTGTTTGTCAAAGAACCATTGTTTTTAGAAACCAAATGACTTATTTTATGAAGCTCCTCCATTCTTCTTCAATTCCTTGATCTCGCCAAGGATCATACCAAGTGTTTCTTCCGTCATCTTGTTGCTCTTCACTACCAATTCCTTGAGATCATCTACTTTCTTGTTGAGGCCTTCAAAACCTCTCTCTTGAGAAATCTTCAGCTTTTCAATTTTCTTCAAGAGCATATCTAGAAGTTCAACAATGTAAGCTGGCGGTTCTTCATCTTCTTCTTCTCCATCATTGACCTCTTCTTCTTCGTCTGTGTCAGAAATGAGTGGTTCTTTACATTTCTTCTTTGAGGATGATGATCCTCCTTCAGCAGCGAGCTTCTCCTCTGGAATATTCTGGTCAAGATCTTTATGCAGATTCATTCGGCCAAGAGCATGTACATCAAAGATACGAGCCGGTTCCAAAATTTTGGTTTCATTATCCAAAGGTATATTATATCCAATAAACAGAATGGTGAGATAATGACCATGGGCTAAGGTAGATGAAGGTCTATCAGAAGAAGCAGATGCAAGAATGGAGTCCATTATGACTTTGGCCCAATTTACACAAATGTTTCCTAACATGGCGTAAATGCACTTAGCTTGCTTCTCAGATAATGCACAGTGGCTTCCAGATTTTTGAGTAATATTATATGACAATATATTTGATAGGATTCTTCCTGGATAGCGAAGATCGCTACATGGTAGTTTTGTTTGAAAGTATCTTCCTGGCAAATACATTTTCTCCAGAATATTCTCATCAACCATCTCTATATTATCCAATAACATACCAGTGTATGTGATTCCTAAAGCTTCTCCTAGAGATTTCACAGTTATAGCAAGTTTGGAGTCTAGGACTTTAGTGATGAATCTACACTTAGCAAGGTCATAGTCCATGTTGGCATAGAAAAGATGCACAAGTCTAGGATAGCAAAGATAGATATTTGTAGCAGAAAAGAGATGCTATGTTTTGAAATTCCAATATACTATCAATGCCATAGTTTTCTAGATGGTCAATTTTTACAAACCTCTCATGAAGAATTTGCTTATTGGAAATTTTGACGAAGTGCTCGTAGGTAGTAGTTCTGAAAAGATATGGTATGATAATTTCCTTTTTAGTGAGAGA
Organism: Scilla litardierei; assembly: GCA_030789695.1. Taxonomy (NCBI): domain Eukaryota; kingdom Viridiplantae; phylum Streptophyta; class Magnoliopsida; order Asparagales; family Asparagaceae; genus Scilla; species Scilla litardierei. Next base: position 39,537 of record JAULAV010002972.1, on the reverse strand, counting down.
TTCATTTATAACCTTCCTCTTCTTTGATATCAATTTCTTGAAAGGCATCTAGATAAAACAAGATTGATTTACAAAACTAGATATGCAAGAATAACAAGAGGTAAATAAAGTAAAAGTTCATAAGAGAAGATTAGAGAAGTTTTTACCTTGTGATTTACTTGGGAGGATGATGTGAGGAGATGAATAACCCAATAGAGCAAAAAAAACTTTCAAAGAGAGGTGCAAGAGAGGTAGTTGGCTACCTAGGGCTGATTGCCTTGGGGGGTTTTTATCTCTTGGGGGTGAAAAGAGATGATGAATAGAAGCCTTTAGATCAAACAATGAAGGGTTGAGATCAAAATTGCTTATTGGGTTTAAGTTACCTTTGGGTTATGAACCTGTTTAACTCAATGGAACCCAACAGAAGTTAAAAAAATAAATAAACAAAAACCCAGAAATCCGCACAACACGTTGGTAGTCGACTCCCTGATGGTGGTAGTCGACGCCCTACTGGGCTGAGTTGTTTTCTTATCCCGAGGGATTTTAGTCCAATGGTGAGTGCGTGTCTATTGAAAATCTACTTTATGGTGATGAGATAAACATTTATAAACATATAAGTAATATTAACAATCATTTAATCATCCAAACAAATTTAAATTTTGCAAAGCAATCTGCTTTTGTCGTAAAGCATTTTTGGTGCTGATCTTGTTCTTTCTCCGTGCTTTTATTTTAGAGTACCTGAAAATATAAACGTTTGTGGTACTCTTTATATATTGAGTCCAAGAGGTTAGTCTTTAGGAAACTAAACCCAATATGGTTTAGTTCCTTCATTAGAAACATATCTATAATTCTTATTTAAATGAATTTTACGAATAAAATCAGTTGCGTACCTTTGTCGCCTTTAATCGTTCAAGTTCTTTGGTATCTAGATGCTCAGAAAATTTTGATTAGTATGATGCATCCTAGTGTGCTTGACCCGTTTATTGGTATGATTTGAATCATATCCAAGTCCGGTTTTGCTAGATGAAGCCTTCGGATTATCTATTAAACTATCTAGCTTTCCTTTTCCCTTGTTGAAATTTTCAATAATTTTCATCGTAGAGTCCTATTTGTCTTTGACGGATACGAGAAGATTACTCAAACTTTCAATTTTCTCATTCATAGAAGAAATGTCTTTTTCTAAAGAGTTATTCTTTTCTTTCAAAATACTATTCTTTTTAATAATCTCATCATTTTCTTTAACATCTTTCTTAATATTCCTAAGTGTTCTTCTATGTTCTTTTATGAGCTTTTCATGCATTTTGTATAGCTCCTTATATGCTCCCCTATATCCATGTCTTCATCATCACTTGATGATGAATCACTGTTGCTAGATGAATCATGATGCGAGCTTACCTTAGAGGATGTGGAAGCCATGAAGCACATGTGTGCTGTTTCTCTTCTTTCATCGTTGTCGTCTGCCAAGGATTCATCGGACGAAGAAACATCTCTCTGATCGAAGGCTGCGTAAGCTTCCTTCTTTGGTCGTCGGAATCTGTTTCTTCCATTATTTCTTCTTTCATTGCTTTCTCGGTTCTTCCCACGATCTCTGGAATCACGGTTGTTCTTTTCCAGGGGACAATCTCTTTTGACGAGTCCTGGTTTATTACAACCAAAACAAATAATTTCATTAGTAGGTCGGAAAGAACATTTACCATACTTACTTGTAATGAACACTTTAAAGTTCTTTGAGATGAAAGCAATATGGTCCTCTTTGTCCGTGTAGTCAGAATCTTCTTCTTGAGCTTTGAAGGCAAGATTATTCTTCTTTGGTTTTCTTTGATCTTCTTGTCTTCTTCAAGTTCAATATCATACGCCATGAGATTTCCCATCAGCTCTTCGATGGTAAGATCCTTCACGTTGTGTGCTTCTCGAATGGCTGTTGTCTTTCCTTTACATTCGGGTCAAAGAGATCTCAATATCTTCATCACCTACTCGTATTCAGAAAGTTTCTTTCCTAAATCTGCGAGCTCTTTGTAATGTTAGTAAAACGAGTATTCATATCGGTGATACTCTCTCCTTCCTCCATTTTGAAAGATTCAAACTTAGAATGTAAAACATTGATGCGGGACTCCTTTACCTTTTCGGTTCCCTCATGACTTACCTGAAGAGTGTGCCATATCTGATTTGTTGTCTCGCATTGAGAGACTCGATTAAATTCCTTACCTGTTACGGCACAAAATAATGTGGTTATGGCTTTAGCGTTGATGTTGGCTTTCTTTTTGTCATCAGCAGACCATTTTCCGAACTCGACGTCTGTAGGTGCATCGTTTGGTGCTTTAGTGAAAGTCCATGCCTCGATGTCTAGTGACTCTAGGTGAGTCTTCATACGGATCTTCCAGCTTGCATATTTCGTTCCGTTGAACAGAGGTGGTCGCATGGTGTTGAGTCCTTCAGAATGAAAAGATGTTGATGGCATCGCCTTTTATAGCCTCGCTCTGATACCAAGTGTTCGATCCTATGGATGGCAAACAATACTAGAAGAATGCAAATACAAACACATATATTTTTATCCTGGTTCCCCGCAACTTGGGTACGTCCAGTCCTCGACCAATCCAGTACGAGATTTTCCACTATTGCCTTAGTAATACAAGTACCAAACTTCACTCGTTAGGATTCCCAAACACCTAGCCTTGACCAGGATTTTCGACTACCTAGACTTGTCTAGGATTTCCAACTCCCTTTCAACAAAGGGAAAATCACAAATTAAAAACCATTTCCATCACACCACAAAAATTAGTGGAGTTTGGATTTACACCCAAAATGCTATAGCCAAAGTAAAATATAACAAGTGTATTACATGGCTAAAAGAATTCAAATCGATCTTTAGATCACACAAAGATATAGAATGAGTCTTTGTGATCTAGATCGTTTGCTTTCAAAAATCCTTTCAATAGATAAAGAAAAATGAAGAACACGGATTTTGAAAAGCAATTTTTTAATAGCCAAATGAAATTTGATCTCAAAAATAATAACTTTAAAAATGATTTGAAGATCAGAAATTAAAACAGATTTGGCTAATGAACAATGAGAGCAGAATGAATAAGAGATCTGAGAATTTAGCACAAGAGAGATTTTTGAATTGATGATAATCTTGTTTTGTTAGAAGATCTCATAGAGTCCTCTCTTTATAGTGAAAAGAAGAGGATTCAAATTTCAAATGAGGTTTGACTTTTGTCCCAAAAATTAAAGATGAATGAGTGAAATCAGCAAGTCATATCGTGGAAATTTGCCAGCTGGTAGTAGACTCCCTAGGAGTGGTAGTTGACTCCTAGAGTGTTTTATTGGAAAATTTGCTTCCAGCTGGTAGTCGACACTCTCCTTTGGTAGTCGACTCACAGAGCAATTTCTCCTGAAACTTAGCTAGCAGTGAGTGCAGTCAACTCCTGGGTGTAATAGAGATTGACTACTAGGATATGAAAAAGCTAGCAATTGTTCTCAAGAGTTTAAAATGGTTTAAAACATTTATTTTTGAAATCATTTGTGTGTGTGCTATATCTACTTTGGCTTTAACATTATCCTAAGAACTCACACACTACACTAAGACAAGACCTTCGGGAAGCTGATCTGGTGGAAGCTTGCTTCTTTTGAATTTGAGTTCCTTCTTCATTTAAGCTTGAGCATGGACTTCATCTTGTGCTTGATGTAGAACTAGCAAATTCGCCTTTGTCTTGAGTGTGGTTGAGCTTCTTCGGAGTATGTGTAAAGTCACCATTTGTCGTATATCCTGCACACTTGTAGTGTAGTTAGTACACTAACATCATTTGGTGTGCTTATCATCAAAACTACTTAGGGGTGGGATTCGATTTCCTATCACCATGATCCTCGGTCGACTGTATGAACCCGAAAATTGTATAAGAAGAGGGGCAAGGTCGGCTCCAAGCCGTGCACGCTGCATATCATGACGAACACGACCAATGACGCAATCGAATAAGGGGTCAGCTAACACAAGGCCACCATCAAGAACTCTATGACCTGGATGATAAAAGGGTGGAGGGGGAAGCGGAGCCGCATGCGGAACATCTCGACGTACACGCCGGCCTTGCAGCTCCCTGGAAAGCATATCCTTTCGTCACTAAAGGAGACTCGGACGTCGTACGGGTGACACAAGTACTTCACCCTGATCTCCTCGGCCGTCGAGAAAGGGACGGTGGACAATGACCTAAGGATCACCGGAAGAACATCGAACCTCTCCGTCGCTTGAGCGTCATCTCTGCGGGCCGGATCTTCAAACAGCTAGCCCTTCCCCTTGTCAGGAGCCGGACGAGAGCCGGGGGGTTACCAGGCCCCGAGGTCGGAGGGTTGCCAGACTCCGGAACCGGGGGAACCCCAGACCCAGGAGTGGAACCTCCTTTCCTAAGTGCAGCCATGGGACAGATCGAGTCAGGCAAAAGAAAGAAAAGGGGATTACCTTGAAGGGAGATGGAGGGAGAAAGACGAAGGAGAATTCACCAGCACTCGCAAGAACATGGTCCGATCGAAAAGCGCAAAGAACAAATCCGAAAGGACGGCGTCTGTATATGATGAACAATCTCAGAATCTAGGATGTTCGGCAGAGGACGCGTGGCACTATCTGACGACCGGCGGCACTTCGAGTTTCGCTCCCAAGGGCAGGAGAAGTCCAATCGGGCAGCGTCATGATGTCTTCCATTTAATGACACTGCCTCGACTGACACACCTGTCAAAATCCACACAAGTCACATCGCCTGAACCGAACCGACAGAATCCGAACGGCCCGAGCGATGTGGGCAATTGATACAACCATTTTGAGATGGCCCAAGATCAGATGGTCCAAGCCCACATCGTAAGCAGGCGGCCCTGAAGGCGAGCAGGCCTAACGACGAGGCCCCCACGAAGACTTGGAGTCGGGTCGGCCTCGATCGAAGCAGACGCCCCCATTAGCCCACGTTAGCAGGAGCTAACCGCTCTCCTAAAAGAGCGCCACCTTAATCACCATTAAGGGGCCCCATTACGCCTACCTTCATGATCCATGAAGACGCCATCAAAGAGGCGGATCATGGGGGCGGAAGGAGGGCATGTTAAGGGGGGAGTGAACATGGGAGGACTCCTATAAAAGGACTCGAGGGGTGGCGGACCAATAGACCACTTTCTAGATACCGAAACACGGAGGTATTCTACTCACACGACTTTGTCTTCCACTTTACATTTCCTCTCCATAACTCGGTACGATGACTCGCGTATCGGCCTCCCCGTGAGCCATACCGATCCCGTCGAGTTCCCTTCAGATTCGTTCTGACTTAGGCATCGGAGGGGACTTGGTCGGAACCAAGGTCCGACCCACTTAACGAGCTTTCTCGTCTATTCAGGTCAATCAGATCCTGCGATGCCGAGACTACCCCTCAGCGTCTTCCCAGCCGAAGCCAAGCGTCCTCGTCCCCGAGTCTGCTCGTCTCCACCACCAAGAGGTCGTCGCTTTGCCTAGGCTACCCTTCGGCAAGCCGACGCAAGGATCCGCGTGTCCCTCACTGAGCGAACGCGCCTTCAACCGATCCCGGAGGACCCACATGTCCCCATTGACCACGTTGACCTCCCACCCTCTGGTAAACGATTCAGCGGTGAGAAAAGACCCCGAAACATAGACTAAATTGAGAAATTTTTCATTCTAAATTACATACGCTAGCTCCTGCAGTAGAAAATAATTGCCCAGATAAATCTCTGCCATTTACAGAAAATGGGGCTTTAATGCCAAGATTGAATTAATGATTTTTTTAAATTCATTTATATCTGTTAAATTAAAGACAAAAGGGTCGGATCCGCACCATTGCAAAAGGCACACCACCCGACCCAACCTGTGCCAATGTTGGACGGTTCAAGGAAGTAAACCGAATGCATTAAGGTTTGGGTGTGGAGCCAAATAAATGACTTACATCCCAAGTTATGTAGGTAGGTGGATGTAGAATATTTTAAAGAGTAGACTCTAAGGCTGATAGCCTACATAAAGTGTTCTCACATCTATCTAACACCGTAAAATACCAATTAATATGTAAACTTGCTGCCTAAAAGATTTTAAGCTATTCTATCATCGTTATGCCATGCGTACCATAACAATGCTCCGTTCTTTTTTTATGACGTTGCTCAAAATCAATTTCATTAAAAAACTACTTCACTCTAAAGCAAAGAATATTGCTAAAGCTAATGCTTTTGCTTATCAAACAGGAATCACGGCTTTCTATCATATTAAGATTAGATAAACCATACATAGTGTTTACGGGTGTTTTCTCCCCATGATGTTGTTGGATGATCATTGATGATGGTAGGATAGCTAACGTGGGATGTCACTGGTAGCTGACTGGACATTGGACGAGTTGACCTTGGTCTGGATAGACTTCAGTCTGAGCTGTTGGACCCACGCCGAGTTGCCTCAGGGCTACCTTCAGCTTCCTACTACACGAGAAGCACGTTAGAGAGGGTCGGATATTGGGTCCGACTGAATATCCTCCGATGTGGAGAATGCTTAAGTCAGATAATGACTCAAGGACGCTCGTGGTAACTATGGCCGATCTGTTGGGAAATTAACTGATAGTTATCACACTGAGCTATGTGGGAAATGTAGAGTTTAGGCGGATCAGATACCGGTGTAGGAGTACCTAGTTGTCAGAGAATGTATGGGAGAATGTCTAAAATCGTTCGAGTGTCCCCTATCTGATTGTCCGAGAGACTATTTATATGCAATGTCTGTTGACGGACGTTAGAGGGTAACGTCTGAGCTTTTATTACCGCTTTATTGCTTTTAGCCTAAGCTGTCGGTATTGATAATGAGCTAACGGTCGGTCATTAAATCACATCATTCTGAGCTGATGCTTTAAATGAAGAAGCCCAACAGTCAGTTGAGCTGTCGCTTTGAATTAGGAGATGGTCGGCATCACGTAGGGGCCTCCGGGCTGTTGGGCCGAACTGTGGGATTTACTGGGCTTGTTCGCTCAAATAATTAACTGGGCAGTCATTAGGCCGACCCAGGGCTGTATCAATGACCCACATCTCCTGCGCTTAACCGATATGGTGGTTGAGGTTGGGTGATATGACATGTATTAATTGGATGGTCACAATAGTCGAAACGATGCATTTTATGTTGGTCGCCAAAATACCATGCCTTAGAGTTTGCATGCCAAAGAGCATAGAACTCAGCGTCGGTGCTCTGAGAGTCGACATATGTCGTAGATTAGATGGCTGAATTCGCTTGAGGGGAAGTGCTATCCTGTATAAATAATAGTGAGGGTGGAAGAAAACCTCTTCTGCTTGCTGATAGACTAGCGCCCCGCCTTTGCCCTTGCTTTCTTCTTCTTCGTTCAACTTCGCTGTCATCGGAGTAAGATAGTCCTATCTTCTATTCATGTTCCATTTGACTTCTTCTTCCTCATATTCTAAGATAGCTAGACTCTGGACTGAGAATTGGAACGGGCCGACACGGTAGAGCCCATTGTCGTAAGTATAAACGAGCTTTCATGGCCGGAGGATTGTCCATTATCTGATGATGTGCCTGAATTCACCCAGCCCTTGGAGCCCAAGCACACCCTTCACCTCCAGCTTAAAAGCTCCGATCTTGCGAGCTAGAGAAGAACAATTTAATGTGCATGTGGAGGTCATAAACATGGTCTCCGAGGTAGCCAATTTTTAGATTCCAAGGGTCCGAGCTGAATACATCCGACCTCGTTATGGGGTTAGGGTCCCTCACCACAACGAGAGGATCTATTTTCCCAATAAGTGTGAGGTTGGTGTGTTTGAAGACCTTTCTTTTCGGACTCCACTTTCCTCTTCATCACTTAATTCTTTGTGTCCTTAATTTTCTTGAGCTCCCTCTCTCTCAATTTACTCCGAATTCAACTGGAACTTTGGTCGGCTTCACCATGCTCTGCTTACTGAATGGGGTGGAGTCGACCTTAGCACTTTTTTTGTTATTTCTTCCTAGTGAAGCTATCTTCTTTTGGTGTGTGTGGTACTACATCACTGTTAGGATGAAGAGACGCCTTGTATTGGAGCTTCCGAGCTCTATCCAGGAATGGAAGGAGAATTTTGTCTTTGTTACCTTCCTTGGTGATGCGACCTTTCTTACTCATTGGGGTCATCTTGGATACACTGTCCTGGAAGAGGTGGCCCTCTCAGAGGTTGAGAGCGGAGTGGCAAAGCACTTGTTAGGTATGTTGGCCCAAGAGAGGTCTTCTCAGTCCTGCTGATAGACGAGGTGTTGAAAAGCGCCTAATGGGCAGAAGCTAAGACCGACATGTAGATCATGCTTTCATATTTATTCACCCTAATATTCTTTCTTTCTGCAGATATGGCTAGACATGAATTTGTGCTTGACCTTGAGATGGAGGCCCTTCTTCGTGTTGGTCTATTAAAGTCCATGGGTAGCTCCTCTACCCAGCCATCGACCCCTCCAACAAAGGAGGCACTAAGCTCGACTAAGGCCGATGGGAGCTCATTGAAAACGGGAACCACTTAGTAAGCGGTTGTTGGCCTGAAGAAGAGGAGTGACCCTCCCTCGACCGGACTTAATAATGTTGAGAAGAGAAAGAAGAAGGATGAGGTTGGTGTTGGATCTGGATCTAAGCCTAGAGGGGGTGAATAGGCTAATAAAAATTCTCAGGATATCATAGGCAATTATTCAGCACAGATAGTCAGACACAGAGTAAATAAATAGTAATCACAGAGTGCACGAGAGATTTATCCTAATTCGGTCGTCCCAACAATCTACCCCTGCAGTTCGCCAAGGTCACAAAATAGGGAGTGCTTTCTTTCTCTACAAAGAAAGAGAAATTAAAGAAAGAAATCGTCGGTTAGAACACTGTCACTTGAAACACTGTCATCAGATCTGTTATACATATTCAAAGTGACGGTGTTCTCTAATTCTTCCTTGAAACCATCGGATCTGCCTTCTCTAATTCTTCCCCATTATACAAAATAATCTAATAATGTTAAACATATCTGTGTTCTCTAATTCTTCCCCATTATACATGTTCCAGAAGCTAGGTATACTTGGCGATCTCCCATTATACACGTTAAGGAGATCGCCAAGTATACCTAGCTTCTGGAACATGTATAATGGGAAAGAATTAGAGAACACAGAACTGTTTAACATTATTAGATTATGTTGTATAATAGGAAAGAATTAGAAAAGGTAGATCCGACGGTTTCAAGGAAGAATTAGAGAACACAGTCACTTTGAATATGTATAACAGATCAGATGACAGTGTTTCAGATAACAATGTTTCAAGTGACTGTGTTCTAACCGACAATTTCATTCTTTTAAGCACTCCTACTTTGTGATTGGTGAACTGCATGTGACAATGTGGTCGAATAACAGTATGTGGCCAATAACTTTAAAATCCGTCTTTGATTCCAAGGCCACAACCTCGTCGCATCTCTTCAGTCCAACATCCTCAAGATCTACTGAGTTGCATGCAGGTTGAGGCTATTCGTTGTAAACAATGAAGGCGGATCCTAGGGAGAACACCTTGACGTTTGATGCGTCCATCGCCATGTCAACATTCTTCAAGACAGTTCCACCAGAAACTAGAACCACCTTTTCGAGGAAGACCATGTGAGGAGGCTCGAACTGATCAGTGAAGAAAAAGCTTAATCCTGCAAACTATTTGTTAAAATACATTGCCTCCTCCAACTACTAGATGTTTTCGACCCCATGGATATGGCTACTGCATCTACAACCACAATCCTACTCTACACTGAGGGGGTTGGGGTTGGTAGCAGTAGTTGTTACCGTAGCTTTATGCTACGTACAACTGTCATGACTAATATCATACCCAACAATCCCAGTTCTGATTTGTATCTTTGTGTAGTCTTTAACCAATATATCTTACTTAATGCATGCACGTCTATCTAATTTAGATCTAGATTTATGTTGTATTCTAGATTTATTGATTACTTTGTTGGATCAGCACTGCACTACGGACAACATCAGTTTTACATCGAAAGGATAATCGATATTTGAGTATGAATTCGTTTATCTGTCCATAGATTCAAGTATGATACCATTCTATAACTTAATTATATCCAAACTTTGATGTGTTTGGATTAATTAAGATTTATATATATATATATATATATATATATATATATATATATATATATATATATATATATATATATATATATATGACATTATCTATCTTTGGTCACCCCCTCCCTACACACACACACACACACACACACACACACACACACACACACACACACACACACACACACACACACAGAGAGAGAGAGAGAGAGAGAGAGAGAGAATAATGCGTATCATACGCCGTATGAGGCCTTGCCTCATATTCCCTTTCACATAAAGCAACCAAGTACAACCAAGTACACGCCCATGTGAGCTTGTACTTGGTTGCTTTATGTGAGAGGAAATATGAGGCAAGGCCTCATACGACGTATGATACCCATTATTCTCACATATATATATATATATGTGTATGTATGTATGTATGTATGTATGTATACTATGTATATGTATACATACATACATACATATACATATACATATACATACATACATACATACATACATATGTATGTATGTATGTATGTATATGTATATGTATCTATGTATATATATATATATATCTCTCTCTCTCTCTCACCTATAACCATATAGCATATCACCTATAACACTTTGTGTTTGGGTCTACGTATATTTATCGATCACTTGAAAGTACCTGTGCACATAAGGCACATGGATCAAAGTCAAAACACACATTGATACATATCAAGATGGGCTGCGCTTTAGGGCTAGGGTTAGGGTTAGTGTTAAGGTTAGAATGAGTCGCAGAGTGGAGTTTCCCCTATCATTTATTAGCATTTAAATTAAGTAGACTAGCACACAACATTGACGGAATTGCATTTAACTATATTAGGGTGATATAATGGAACAACAAAGCTTGCACTAAATGTGGGTATTTCTAAGTAGTTTACAAAATGGATATTAGTCAACTTGCATTTTATTGGATGCATTTGCAAGTTTGCATTTTATTGGTTTAACATTAATCTCAACTAAAAATTCCAACTGTCACACTACTTAATTGTAAAACTCCTACAGCATTTCCAAACTAAAATTCATCTCACAAGTAGGGTGTCCAACCTCTTGGAAGTGGATGAAATCCTCTCCTCTTTCCCCTTCTATAAACTTTAGGAATTTAGTGTTAGGGTTTCGTCTCCTCCTCCAATCGTTTTGAACCCTAGTGTTTGGGTTTGAGAGAGTGTGAGAGGAAGGGATGGAGGGAGGGATGGAGCAATAGAGGGAGTGAACTGGGCAGAATTCTGCCCAAAAAACTGGGCAGAATTCTGCCCAGTTTTCTGGGCATACTCTGCCCATCAACTGGGCAGAATTCTGCCCAGTTTTCTGGGCAGAAAATGCACAGAGCTCTGGGTAGAATCTGTCCAGAGGGCATGCGTGACCTTCACTTTTGGTCGGGTCACACGTGGACTCAATTGCACGCTTGTTTTTTTGAGCAAACTCAAATTTTGAAGCGTTACTTGTCAAACATAAATTTTATAAGTGTTTCTTTTTATCCTCGTTTATTATTTTATTTGTTTTACAGTCTAACATAATATTTTTTGGTAGGGTCAACATGGCAGGGGCGGGATTGGAGATGGAGGTTCTTCAGGGCATGAGGGTGGTGATGGTGATGGCGAGGGGAGAGGGATTGGGGGCGATGGTGACGGTGGCGATGGATAGCGGCGACGGCGATGGCTGTGATGGTGGTATATAGCAGGCTTGGTGGTGATGGCGACGATGGAGGTGTTCGATGATGGTGATGGCGAGGCATTGGATTGCTATTGTGTTCATGGGGATGCGACGATGGCGTTGGCATTGTAGGGTGTTAGGATTTTATTTTTTAATGTTGGCATAAACATAATTTTAAAATGCGACCGTTGGCTATGTACGTATAATATATTTTATTTGATACATTGTTATCAGTAAATGTTTGCATTTCCTTTTTAATATTTGTTTGCTTAAATTTGTTGTATATACATGTACATATTTGTTATAAAATATTATATATTATATAACGAAAATACTGCAATTTAAAAAAAACAATTTATGCTATCAGCCACAGACAAATCCGTGGCTAATAGCATGATATGGCCACGGAAAAGTCTGTGGCCATTTCGTAATGGCCATGGACAAATCCGTGGCTGATACCTATTTAAGGCCATGGAAAAATCTGTGGCCGATAGTTTTCGCCCATGGTTTGTGTGCACGGATTACGTCATCTTTGTGCCCAATATACGTGACCTATACATAACGCCCACGAACTCTGTCGAGGCCTTAAATAGGTATCTGCCACGGATTTGTCCATGGCGGATACTTTTATATTGTTTTTTATTCGGATTATTGGCCACGGACATCTGTGGGTGTTAACCCGTGGCAGATTATCGGCCGCGAAAAAGTCTGTGGGCATAGGTGGTTTTAGCGACTGTGGTATCGGCAACAGATTGTCGGCCATGGAATTTTTTTCCGTGGTCGTAAAGTTTTAGCCACTGAATCCCGGCTTTCAGTCATAGATTTGTCAGTGGCTGAAAGCCGGTTATGTAGTAGTGTAGCATTAATATGTTACAAGGTACAACCATAAAGAGCTACAAGCATCTACTCTACGCTCACCAGGTTCCGTACCACAATCACTAAAGTGCCAAACGCTATTAATCTAGTAAACGCTCTCTCTCTTGACTAGCACCGACTAGTCAAGACCCTCTTGTCTAGCACTGACTAGACAAGACCTCAAAAACGAATGTAAAAGTAACCTACAAAGATCAATACACCAATACATGAATGTAAAATAATAAATAGTCTAGAAATGCTCAATTCGTATCGACGTTGTCGTCTCTGTCGTTCAGCGCTGGTCAAATCTGATCTGACAAGATGTAGTCTCTGAATCTCAAGTCTCTCCCAGTCTCCTTGGATGTCACGGCTAGCCATGCTCAAAGTAGGAAATTTGGATGTCTTTGTCTAGCAAGATGCTTGTGTTTATCTCCCCTTGTTGCGACTTGCGGTACCCCAAACTTGGGGCCTTCCAATGTTGTGCCCTCCAAATTTGCGGCCTCCAAAGTGTTGTTGCAATCGAGTTGTTGAAGCCTTCGATGTGTCTTGGTAGCTTGCGGTAATGGGTGATGATGAATGAGCTCTTGATGCTTGTGGCAAAGGAGGGAGAAGGAGATTCTTTGTGTTGCAGCAATGAAGGTTGAATCTCTTGGCAACTTGCGGCAATGGAGGGACAAGCTCTTGGCAACTTGCAGCAATGGAGGAGGAGGCCTTGCCAACATGCGGTAATGTAGATGTTGAAGCCTTGGTAGCTTGCGGCCTTGTAGATGTTGAAGATGGATGCTTCTTTGCTTGCAATAATGGGATGTATAGCTTTGCATAAAAAACTTGCGGCCTTGTGTTTTCAAACCATGAAGATGAATTCGGCTATTAGGGTAGGGTTTGAAGCTATGGGCTTTTTCTTTTTTGTGTTGGCCGCACCATGCTCTCTTTTGGATGGGGGGTTTATATAGGAGAGGTGAAGATCAAGTAGGCTTTAGGAGAATCCCTTAATAATAGGAGATTGGATGGAATCCAAACTTGAATAGGATTTGAAATAATCAAATGGAAGATCTCTTTCAATCACAATAGGATTTGGAGTTTGAATTTGATTGCAATAGCATTTGAATTTGAATGGAAATGGTATTTGATTTAATTATCCATTTGATATGAATAGGATCCATCCTTATCTCTCCATCTTTGACAAGTCTTCATCTGTGTAGCAATTTTTTCCATCGCTTTCAATTGAATATTTACGTGCTTGCCACTCCTGAAAACACGTAGCACACACATAAGAATGTTCACACATGTTTGTTATCATCAAACACGAAGTCATCGATCGTTGTATCCAACTACACGTTGTATCCAACAGTTGGTCCTCCGAGCTCAGCCTCCAAGGACATTACCGATATCAAAGATGTGACCTTCAGGATGATGTTTTCGGTCCCTGGCCCAATCAGTTATAAACATATATGGCCCTGGGAGGCCTCGTCCCTTTAAGATCACTCGAATCCTTACTTTCTTTGGAGTTCAACCAGGTTCTGGCAGTGTATAGGTCAACTCTAACCGACCTCCAAGTCTCGGAGGACAAACTTCACAAGCATACCTATTCGGTGGGAATTGAGGAGTCGGTCTTCTTGGATTATGGTGCCTTAGCTCGGATCGTCGAGAACTCCTTCCTTCTGCGAGATCGATTCGTTCTACAGAAGGTCGACCTGATGCGACTGGCCAGCACCATCGTGTGGTTCAGTTAGTAGGTCAGTACTCTTCCTTTCGTTTTCTTTCCTCGATCTTGTCAAGTGTTAGGTTTGACCTATTGCCTTCTTCTTATGTAGGTATCCTTAGTGGCTGCTAAACTACGTTATCGATCAGTGATAATGGCCAACACCGAGGTGAACCTTGACCTGAAGCATAAGAGTGCAGTTACTGCAGAGAAGGTCACGAATGAGGCGAAGGCCCAGCAGGAGGTGTCGGCCCTCTAGGTCGTTGAGCTCACATCTCATGTGGGGGAGCTTAAGAAGGTCCTGGCTGAGGAGAAGGCGACAAGGTCAGCTGCTGAGGAGAATTTCGAGGCCGAGGTGGCTCTGAGGAAGCAAGTTGAGGAGTATCTATCCGAAAAGAGGGAGAAAGGGAAAAAGGAGATAGTCGATCTCTAGGCTATAAGGATTCCAAGCTAAAGGCGATCGACTTGGAGATGTTTGCTAAAGAGGCGATACAGAAGTTTAAAGTAGTGAGAAAATACCGGTACCATCATCAAGAATTATCCAACAATATAAGTGTTAATAAAACCTGCGTAACATTTGCTACCATCTGTGGGAATCGAACCCACGACCACACGGAACCTCACGAGCCGATCTATCTAAACGATCGGGGATCATTCCAGGAAGACCTTGTGGGAAAATATGGTTATACAATCGGAGGCCGCTTACATAGTCACCATCACTGGCCAATCTAGCTATATGATCGAGGATCATTCTCGAAAGACCTCACAAGATGATCTAGTTATACGATTATGGGCCACTAACAAAGTCACTATTGTGGGGCCGATCTAGCTATACGATTGGGATCATTCTTGAAAGACCTCACGGGTTGATCTGGCTATAAGATCAGGGCCACTAACACAGCTGCCCTTACGGGTCGTTCTAGCATTACGATCGATGATCATTCTCAAAAGACCTCATGGGCTGATCGGACTAAATGATTGGGAGGCAACCGCCCTCATGGGTTGATCTAGTTATACGATCAGAAGTCATTCTCGGAAGACCTCATAGGCTGATATGGCTATACGACTGGAGTAGTTGCCCTCACGGGCCGATCTGGCTATACAACTGGGGCAGCCACCCTCACAGGTCAATTTATCAATACGATCAGGGATCACTCTCAAATGACCATGTGTGTCGATTTGGCTATACGATCATGGCCGCTTGCTCAGCCATCCTCATGGACTAATCTAGCTATATGATCGGGGATCATTCTCGAAAAACCTCACAGGCTGATCGGGAACATCCGCCCTCATGGGCTAATCTAGCTATACGATCGGGGATCACTCTCAATCGACATTGCAGACTGATCTGGTTATACGATAGGGGCTACGTACACAGCTGCCCTCATAGACCAATCTAGCTATATAATCGAGAATCATTTTAGGAAGACCTCACAAGTTGATCCGGCTATACGACTGTTTTCCTAAAGGATTCGACTGTTTTCCTAACGGCAGTCGATTGTCCTACCCAGGAAAACACAGGTTTTCTCCCGATTTCAGTTTCTCGATTGTTGAAGAAATTATGAAATCATATGGTGACATGCATGGGATTAACTAAACATGTCATACTAACTACCACATAATCTTAAACAAGTCAAATGATATGAATTTAAATCATAACTTAATTGTGAATTGTGAATTTCTGATAATTTACTTAATAACGTGCCCTTGAGTTGAGAACACATGGACATTAAATCACCAAATCTTCTACTCTTATCAAGCATATCATCTAAATTATCAGAATCATAAGTCATAATTTTCGACATTAACCCATTTAATCTACAACATTCATCTAAAACAAAACCTTCATTTTTCCCTTCATCTGCAAGAATAGAAAACTTAGAATATGTTCTATTTAACTGACACAATTCGGAGAGTAAAACCTAACTAGGGTTATTAGAGATCCTAGCTGAAATCGCCTCCTCTTCAACCTCTAGCTTTGGCCCTTCTTCTCATCTTCTTCATTTTCTCCAATGCTCCTTCTTCTCTTCTTCAATCTCTAAGCTCCAATGGTGGAAAATGGGCAGATTTATGTTTGGGTCAATGGGGACAAGGGGTGGTGAGAGTGGTGGCCGATCTGGTGGAAGAGAGGGAGGAGCAAGGGGCTGGTGTGGTTTTGGGTTGGCTGCTTGAGTGAGGGAGAAGTGGAATTTGGGTTTTTGTTTTTGTTTTTATTTTGGCTTTGGTTTCTTCTTTTTTTTTCTTTTTCCTTTCGTTTCGTTTCTTTTTCCTTAAAAATGATCCCCCCATCCTTATCATCATCCTCTTATCTAATCACGTGCCATGTGGTCATTAGGTGTCAAGAGGAGGTTTAAGAATGAGTAGGTTAAAGACACCTACGGGGCTTATATGTCTCTTAAGGATTTCTCCAAAATTTTAGTTTTTAGTAAAATAGGAATACATTTTTAATACTTCATACCACATTGAATACTATGTATTCCATTCAAATACTTCACTTATTATTAATCTAATAATGTTTAAAGTTATTTAAAAATAATTTTATTATAATAGAAATTAGGGAAAAATTTCTAGAAATACACAAAAATTATACGTGTACAAATACGATTTAAAATACGTACACATCATCCGTATATTCACATCAGGTGGGTTATATCCTACCCTCCTTAAAATAAATTCCGTCCTCGGAATTCCAAAATAAGGAGCAGGAAAAACTTTATATACATCCATCAACATACATATACATATGTACAAACAAAAGATAAAACCACTATACAAACAATTGAGGGTATCTCTTTCTCATCTCATCCTCGAGTTCCTATATGGACTCCCCTGTAGACCATCGTTGTCAATGACCCTCACTAGATTGATAGCCTTCTTCTGCAACATCTTTTGCCTCCTGTCAAGAATGACTACCGCTGCTGGTCGTATGTCAGATCTGGTCACACATCGATTTAAAGTCCATAACAAGACAAGAGTCTCCCACGTATCTCCTGAGCTGAGATACGTGGAACATGTCGTGTATACCCTCAAGGGATGACGGTAGAGGAAGTCTGTAAGTGACCTCGCCAACACGAGCCACGATCTCGAACGAGCCAATGTATCTCGGGCTCAGCCTCCTTCATCTGCCAAAGCGAATCAACTTATGTATAGGTGAGATCTTCAAGAACACCCGGTCACCTAGCTGGAACTCCAAGTGTCGTCCCTTCGTGTTTGCCCAATGCTTGTAACAGTCTTGGGCAATACAAAGGTTGTCCCTAACAATTCTTACCACATCTGCTGCCTTAGCAATCATCTCTAGCCCCAAGAGTTCACGGTCACCAACATCATCCCAACTGAGAGGAGAGCGACACTTCCTCCCATACAATGCCACAAATGGTGCCATGTTAATGCTCACATGGTAATTGTTGTTGTATGCAAACTCCACTAGATACAGGTGAGCATCCCAGGAAAACTTGAAGTCTTGCATACAAGCCCTCAATATATCCTCCAGGATCTGAATAGTCCACTCTGACTGATTGTCCGTCTGAGGATGATATGCAGTGCTAAAACTCAGCAGAGTCCCTAAGCTAGGCTGTAAACTCCTCCAGAAATGAGACATAAATCTAGTGTCCCGGTTAGAGACTATGCATACATCCACTCCACGGTGTCTCACGATCTCATGTACACAAGACTTAAAACAAAACTTCCACATAAATGAATCTAATAGATAGATGGAAAGGAAAAAACTTTACCTCAATATATCTCCTAGCAAGATGATCGGACAGAAAGGAATGAAATGGGTTGATTTGGTTAATCGATCAATGATTACCCAAATAGCGTCATGTCATCGAGAAGTGCAAGGTAGACCAGTTACAAAGTACATAGTCACATGCTGCCACATCCACTCCAGAATGGGTATATGTTGTAGTAGTTCCACAACTCTCTGGTTCTCGGCCTTCACATGCTGGCAAACCAAGTACGAAGCCACACTCTTGACTACACTACGCTTCATGCTATGCCACCAGAAATGCTGTCGTAGATCTTGATACATCTTGGTGCCTCTTGGGTGAATATAATAAGGGGAGCCGTGAGCCTCCCTCAAAAGCTTGTCCCAAATAGCACTGGATGGCCCACATATCCTACTCCTGAAGCATAGAGATCCATCCTCATGAGTGTGAAAATCAACACGAAGTTTAGCCTTTGTCTTCTCCCGAATCTTCTTCATTCTCATCTCCTGACTGAGCAACCTTAATTCTATCAACCAAATCAGACTGGATCTGCAAAATCATCATACCTACCGATGCTCTTCGAAGAATAACCTCGATCTCCATCTGGCGTAACTCTCCACAAAGCTCCCTTTGAGCAGTCAACATCATCACTGCCGACAAACGACTGAGAGCATCAGGTATGACGTTAACCTTCCCAGGGTGATATTGAAGGTCAACATCGTAATCATCCATCAACTCAAGCCATATGTGCTGCCTCATATTGAGCTCCTTCTGGGTGAAGACATACTTCAGGCTCTTATGGTCAGTGTATATCTTCACATGATAGCCTAATAGAAAATGTCTCCATAACTTCAATGCAAAGATCACTGCTGCCAGCTCCAGATCATGTGTAGGATAGTTCTGCTCATGCAACTTCAATAATCTAGAGACATAAGCTACCACTCTACCATGCTGATGAAGGACACACTTAAGTCCTCTCCAGACCCATCACAAAATATCTCAAATCTGCCGAGCAATCTGAAATCATCATGATAGGTGCAGTGATCAACCTCCGCTTCAGCTCATCAAATGATCATTGACACTCCTCAGACCAAATATGATCAACATTCTTCTTGGTGAGGTGAATCAGTGGTGTAGCCATCTTAGAGAAATCCCTGATGAACTTCTTATAGTATCCCGTCAATCCCAGAAAACTCCTAATCTCTGTGGCTCATTGAGGAAATGGACACTTCTCCACTGTAGCAACCTTCCCTGGATCTACAGAGATCACATCTCCAGATACAATATGTCCCAAAAAAACCACTGTATCCAACCATAACTGGCACTTGCTATACTTGGCATACATTGGGTGCTGCCTCAACGTCTCCAAAGTGATCTGCAAATGCTCCACATGCTCTTCTTCATCCTTCGAATACACCAAAATTCCATCGAAGAAGACTACCACAAACTTGTCCAAATACTTATAGAAGACCTGGTTCATCAACCTCTTGAATGTGGCGGGTGCATTAGTTACACCGAAGGGCGTAACCAAAAACTCATAATGTCCATAACGGGTCCTGAAAGTCATCTTGGGAATATCCGACTATCTAACCTTTACCTGATGGTACCCTCTCTTCAAATCCAACTTTGAATACATGCAGGATCCACCAAGCTGATCAAAGATATCATCAATGCGAGGGAGTGGATACTTGCTTTTCACTATTATCTTATTCAACTCCATGTAGTCGATACACATCCTCTACGGCCCATCCTTCTTGTTGACCAATAGCACTGGCACTCTCCAAGGAGACATGCTGGAGCATATCAGTCCTCTCTGTGACAAATCCCCCAGCTGGTTTCAGATCTCAGCTAACTTAGGTATAGCCATACGATACAGGGCCTTGGCAATCGGTTGCATGCCCGGTACAAAATCAATAGTGAAGTCCAAGCATCTGTCTGGGGGAAGTCCATAGATATTATTTGAGAAGACATCATGAAAGTCTCGGACAACACTCGGCAAATCTGGCTTAGCCTCCATTGCCATCGCCACTACATCTAACGGCTTGGCCCTAAACTTCATAGGTTCGAGTGTACTGCTACCATTAATGAACTCGAATCCAAATGATCTTGGATCTGAAGGACTACCCTCCTCTGCTTGCAGTCAATCATAGCGTAGAACATGCCCAGCCAATCCGTCCCGAACACCGCCTCAAAACTAGGCATCTCTGTAACCAGAAAATCAGCATTAACTCTCTCCCACAAATCTCTATAGAACAATGGCAACAACCGATAGAACTATGAAGCACGCCATTTCACGTGTTTATATTCCAGTTGGTGGTGAGATAAGTTAACTGGAATCGAATGCTCAGTCACAAATCTCTTGGACAAAAAGTAGTGGGATGCCCCAGAATCGAAAAGTGATATAACATGGAAGGAAGCAACCATAGTAATGCCTAATGAAAACAAATCAAGGTAATTAACAAGAATGATTCTATAAGGAAGACAGAAAGGATAAATTTAGGATAACGGCTAGAACATATACATATGCACAAATATAACATACATAACATTAACTACTCAATGTAGGGTCGGAGATATACGAGTCATAACTTGGCCAGTATTCTCCGCTTCCACCACAGTCATCGTAAATGCATGATGCCTCTGGAGAGTCGGGATAGTCCTCTGATTAGTACGATGCTGACCAGATGAAGAACATCTCCTAGAAGCTGAATGACTCAGTCCCGATGGCATCGAAAGAGGCAATCTCTATGGAGCAGGCGGAAGAGTCTACTGCATCGGCCTCGCTGCCTTAGGCGCTACAAGAACTGTAGAGCTACTCTGTCGTGGATAGAATCAATTGATGTGCCTAGACTCTCCACATGCAAAGCATCACCTAGATAGAGATCTATAATCCTTCTTCTCATGTCCGATCTTATCGCAAAGCTGACATGACATCCGTATTTGTGAAGATGATGTGGCTCTAGATCTCCTAAACTGAGTGGTCTACATATGCCTAGAAAACTTCTTCTGCTTCTTTGCAGAATGTCCATCTGTAACCACTGAAGTCTTCCCCACACTCCTCAGATAAGTCTCGTGCATCCTCACTGCCTTCACCACCACCTCATGAGTGGACAGATCTAATGTAGACATAGCTCCTCTGTACTCTGGATCTGAGCCCATGCGAAAGCGATGAGCTCGAGTGGCATCAGATGTGACCAACTCTGGAGCAAACTTCCTCAATAAAGAAAACTCTCTGTCATAAGCATCTATGCTCTGGTGATCTTGGGTCAATCGCTCAAACTACGATCTCAACTCATCCTTCACCGTCTTCAACAGGAACTTGACATCAAATTGTTCCTTGAACTTCTCCCATAATACAGGCTTGGCCACATGTCGCTCTTCTCTGTCCCAACAATCACAAGCCTGATGGGTCAACTGTCTTCGAGCAGCGTCCACCCAATCGTCCTTTGGATAACCAAATGCGAGCAGATCATCCCCGGTATGCCTCAGCCACTCCTTGACCTCCAAAGGACTATCATTGCCTAAAAAGAATCTCAGATAAATCTCTCGAAACTGCTTGAAGCTAGTATTCTTCTTGGTCTGAACATTAGCCAGTATCTCTGCCTGCTGACTCAAACTCGACTGAACTCCTAATAAAATCTTCTCCAACAAGGAAGGCTCGGAGTGAGACACCTTGGAAGAATATGTTCCGTTCCCAGTATCCATTCTGTGGAATAGAATAAAACAACATGGTTCAGTACAAAATAAAGGATTATAATGTTATAGCATCATTAGTACTACTCTTACACATACCACAGTGTGAGCTGACCTGCATTGGCCACCACAAAAACCATGACATGCCCTGTTCTCCAAAGTATGCAGAAATACATATAGCCCCTGTATTCATATAGATACAAAGTGCAACAATGCCGCAGAAGTATTCGAACATAAGGCTTTAACCCTTTGACTCCAATAACTACTAATCGTAAATTGTGATTACAGAAAATTTCTTTTCGTATGCCATAACAATACGCCGGAATAGTACATATATATATATATATATATATATATATATATATATATATATATATATAAGTGCTCCAGCACAGAAATAATTCATTGGCAATTGTAGAATTCACAAACATTTATATACATACATTAATATAAAGAGTACATTACATATATATCCACTATACATAGGTACAAAATGGGAACAACAAAAAGAACTTACAAGCCCACAAAATGAAAAGTTTCCACACACAGTACAACACACTCCCTATACTACCCCTGAGAGCCTAACTATACAAAGTCTCCCTCCAAGGGCTCTATCTATGTCTCTAAGCTCGGGGACATCTCCTGCCTAGGGTCTTGTGCCACCATCTCTGTCTCTGGTCCTGGGAAAAGTGGGATGTGACATGTCAACGTGTGACCTAGTAGAAAACTAACAACACTAGGTAGGGTCCAATCTCAGAACTGCTATACCTAACTAAGGTCTGACTACTGGTGATAATCATGACAAGAATTTAATGCATAAAATAAAACAAAACATCACAGGCAAGTACTAAAAAGAAAGAACTGCGGAACTGGTATGCATAAAGTAAAAGCAGACCACAATTTCATGAATATTCACATATTAAAATGCATTAATCATTAGGTTTTGCATTTAATTAGTGTTTGGAAAAAAACCGGGTAAAACATAGGATATTAAGGAACTGGACTTCACCAAGGGTGGGTGAAAAGATGGTACCCCGCCAGTGGCACGATCACCTTAGCATCACGGGGCCTCTCGTAACTCCCCCATTTCAGGAGTGAGATGGTGTTTTCTCTCTCTCATGGTGCATCACGAGTACACCCATGAGCCTCTCTAACCCTGTCCACTCCCCTTGTCGGCTGTCGGAAATGTGTGTGTGACTGATATCAATGTCCAGACCTTAAGCCTACATTTTACGTGTGCTTCCCCCCAAAACCCACCGTCTGAAATCTCACATATCTTAAGATAGACCGAGAGTTCCATGTTGTTGTTTACACTCATTCCTTGCTCCCAGTTTATAGAACACATCATCATGTCTTTCATTTCAGTGGTCTTAATTACCGCATTCACATTTCCACTTTCATCATTTTATCGATGTCAGGATTAACCACGACAATCGTCTCATATAAACATTACAACATTTCCACTTCCAGATTCATCCATAACATTTCATACATGGCAATAATCAACATAAGATTTCATGCTATGAAACATAACCTTTACTCACTAGTAATGAATATGATATTTCAATATTAGAAATAAGTTAACTTACTTAAGGAGCATAAACATATAAAATATGTGATTACTAACCATAGGCAATATCCAGAGATTTGTATGAATTAAGTAACATCACGATATAACCATTTCAGCTTGGCAGAAATACAAGACTGACTGCATCAGATAATTAAATTCTAGGGCAAGACTGACTGCATCCATAATATCTGTTACACAAACTTATATTCAATCCATGCTGTTCAAATAACAAATTAAATCCAAATCTAACTAAGGATTTTGCAAAAACTAAGTTCTGCCTTATTTCTGGAGTATGCAAGACATCATGTAATAGTAAGGTCCGTCCTCCGCACAATTCCAATTTGCACGTACCGACTCCTTTTACTTCCAGCTTGTTGTTGTTGCCAACATACACCCATCCAGTTCCCCCAGGAACACGGCGGTACTCCACATAGTAGTCTTTGTCTCTCGCTATGTGATCTGTCGCTCCTGAATCAACAATCCACCAAGGATCAGGTTCTATGAGCATAACGGAGCTCGACACATATGCATTATGACAAGGAATAAAAGAAGAATCAGAAGTTACCTTTCTTGGCTCAGGACATTCTCGAGCGAAGTGTCCCTTCTGACGACAGTTGAAGCACATCAACTTATCAATATTCATTTTCTTCTTCTTCTTATCAAATTTCCTCATCCCCTTGGATTTGTTTTTCATAGTTGCATCGTTGTCATGGTTCTTCTTCCAAAACATCTTCCTCTTGAAGTTTCCTTTCCTAGAACTTGCTCCGTCACGTAGGTATAAGATTGTGGTTTTAGAGAAGACAACCTCTCGTCTTCCAATTCTACGTGACATGCCACATCATCAAAAGTTATGACATTTTCATTATGTGTCAAGTTAACTTTCATGTGTTCCCAAGGACCAGGCAAAGAACGGATCACAGCTTGAACCTGTTGTTCATCAGTGAGGTTGCACCCAGCAGCAGCAAGTTCCTTAATCATTCTAGACATCTTCCGGAGATGTTGCTTAATGGTCTGATTGGAACTGATCGCTCCTTATTTTACACCTTTTTCTGCATGTTTTCATGTCGTTTCGATCGTCCATATTACGTTTTTCATGATTATTCGACGATATTGCGTTGTTTTTCACTATTTCTTGTTTTTGTTGTATTTCAGGAAATATGGAGCGATCTGGAGCAAAAATGATGTCAAGTGACTTTCACGCGCACCGGAGCGTCGCCCACGGCCTTATTGGGGAGCTAGCAATGCTAGAGGATGAGCAAAAGAAGAAGAAGTTCGATAAAATCGATGAGGAGGCGAGGAGGAGAAGAAAAAGACCCAGCAGCAGCTCACTCGACCGAACAGACAATTCACTTGGCCGAGTGAAGGAACGTGCTTGGCCAAGTATAAAGGATACAGGAGCACATTGAGTCAAAGTCCACTCGGGCGAGTGAGAAATCTCTCTCGGCCAAGTGAAGAAATCCACTCGCCCGAGTATGACAGGGTTTGTCTCCTGAAAACTTAGCCGACTTACTGGAATTTGGAGAAGACCCACTCGGCCGAGCAAGAAAACTCACTCGGCCGAGTGAAGAAGACCACTCGCCTGAGTGTGACAGAGCGACAGACCCCCAAAAACCCCAGTTTCTCTGTTTTTCTTTGGGTCAGTCACTCGGCCGAGTGACATGTTCCACTCGGTCGAGTGGCGCAGTCCGACTGTGTCGCGAATTAGAGTTCTGGGCTGCGCCAGGGGCAAATCTGTCAGGATTTTCTAGACAATTTTGACTTGTATTTAAGGCTAGTTTTATTCCTAATTTTAGGAGAGACTTGAAGTTAATTTTGACGGCTATTCTTACTGTAATTCTCAGCTGGAGATCAAAGACATGCAATTTGGTTTGTTCTTTCTGTCTAAATTTCTAGTTTTTATAAATTCTTTTCTCTCAACCATGAATTACTCTATGATCTTATTCGTTATTTCTGTGATTGCTATGATTGATTCTGAGTAGTTGCGCCGTTCTAGGGCATGGGGATGAACCCTATGGATCCGATCTTAGATTTGTGATGAATGAATTGAATTGTTGCTAAGATTGATAGACGGTTAGGTTATGATTGATTTAATACGAGTAGCTAGGAATTTTCATTGATTGGGATTTGCAAGAGATTGGATTTCAATCGATGGGAAGGGCTAGATATTCGATTTAGGTTTATAATCGAGATTCTCTAGACTTGGTTTGCAAGAGATTGGACCAAAGCTAGGATTTTTATTATAAATCTATACTCGTATTCGTTTGCAAGAGATTGGGCGAATACGAACTATCATAACCTAGATCGTAGCTAAAGTTTGCACGAGAGTGGACTCGAGGTACGATTGGACGATGATGTCGATCTTCATGCTAGTGCCTTAGGTTAGGGTTTGCACGAGAGTGGGCTCTAATCTAGGTTGATATAGACCGGCAATAGCACTAGAGCATGAGCTTGGTTCTATATTCAGTTACGACTAGTTCACCTCAATTCAAGCCTTGCAACATTGAGATTCATGATCCACAAGGATAAGTGACGATCCGTAGTGGGGATTCCCTATCCCTAGACGCTTTTATTATATAGAATTCTATTTGTTATTTGAACAACAGTGACATTATTATCCAAACCATTCCATTCTACCATCAATAGCTAGGTGATTAAGATAGAGTATTGTCATTTGTCATCCCTGTGTTCGATACCCGCTCGTCACTTCACCGTGCGCTTGCGGTAAGACTGCAGTCATTTTTCGGGTGTATATCCGGGCGCGATCAAGTTTTTGGCGTCGCTGCCAGGGAGGCGACGTTATTTTATTTTTTTACTTTGTTATTTCTTTTATTTTATTATTTTCACTCTTTTATTCCTCTATTGTGCTAACAATTCTATCTAGACTCTCTTTTTCTGTGCATGTACACGAGATCGAAGGCACACCAAGAAGACATATTATTTGATCCTGAAATCGAGCGTACGGCAAGGAGGCTTAATGCTGAGAGGAGATTTGCTATAGAGAAAAATCAAATGGCTGCATCGGAAACATCAGATGAGCTAGCAGCGCGCATGGCTAGGCTTGTCTCCATCTGAGATTGGCTACGACCCAGGACCACTTCACCACCTCTTCTATAGTCATGCCAGAGTTGGCGGCCGACAAGAACTTTGAGCTGAAGACATAACTTGTAGTGTTGATGCAACAAGACCCATTTCATGGAAACTCACAAGAAAACTCACACTACCATCTGCAATCGTTCTTGGCTAAATGTACCACTTTCCAAATGCCTGGCGTGTCGGTTGACGCTATTCGACTGCGCCTCTTCCTGTTTACTCTTAGAGACAAGGCATTGTATTGGTTGAGGGCGCAAGCCGAGGGGATCTTCACTATTTGGGATGAGATGGCAAGCGCATTTGTCAACAAGTTTTACCCGCCATCCAAGACTATCAAGATACGAAGCGTACTCATGTCCTTCAAGCAAGGCCCTCAAGAAACTATATATGAGGCATGGGAGCGTTTCAAGGATCTCCAACACCAATGCCCCCATCATAGTATTGAGCCATGTGAGCTTGTGCATAGCTTTTATAACGGATTACAAACGAGCACAAAGCAAATAATTGATACAACCGCCAATGGAGCTATCTTGTCGAAGACACCGGACGACGCTACGGCTCTACTTGAGGATATGGCCTCGAATAATCAACAGTGGGCCGACAAAAGGGGACATTCTTCATCATCCTTGAAGCCGGCGAGTATTTATGAAGCAAAGGCCGTGGCGGAGCTCTCTTCAAAGTTTGATTCTCTTCATAAAGTCGTGGAGAGACTAGAAAAGTTTGTTAGTGAACTGCATAGAGCCCCCACCGTTTCTACACCGGGAGGAAGCATGAGCGACTGGCAAGATCAAGTCCATCTTATGTTTGTTGGAGGGGAGCAAGGAGACGGAGCTATGGAGCAAGCTCAATATGTTGCAGGAAGTACCGGTTATTGGGTGAACCCGGCTATAAGGGGTCACCCCGGATTTCCATACGCCAACAATGATGGAGCCTTGAATCCACTACTGTAATAACCACAAGCCCGGCCTCCACAACAACCTCAATATCAACAAAGAGCACCCCAACAACAAAACTACCCACAGAGGCAACAAGCGGGGCCCTATAGACCCCCGGGGTACAATCAAGGATGGAGGGCATCCAATCCATCGCAAGCGCCGCCAAGGTCGGAACATGAAGCAAGGGTTGAAGAGTTCATGGCCGAATAAAAGAAGATCAATGCAAGATTGACGGCCCAACAAGATTCCCTCAACACCGTCGAGGCACAATTATCGGAGCAACTAGAATTGCTCAATAAGAACAATCAATAATTGCCGGCTCAACCAGAACAAAACTCACAGAGCAATACCGACCACATCAATGCGGTTGTGGCGGTAACTACAAGAGGTGGAAAGGACACTAACCCCGCCATGATTCAAACTAAGGAGCTGGGGGAAGAAATTTCGGTTGATAAGGAACCGGTCAATGAAGAGGAGAACCCAAAGGCGCCAAACGATGGTGAAAAATCTGAAGTAGATAAGCCACAATAGGAGTGCACTTATATGCCATCGGTACCATTCCCACAACTGTTGGCAAAGGCAAGGATTGAGAAAAGGCTCGTCAAATTTCTGGAGTATTTGCAAGGTGTGAGCTTGAATATTCCATTCTTGGATGCCATCTTCGAAATCCCGTCCTATGCTAAGTTTCTAAACGATTTGATCGCGGGAAAGAAGCTAAAAGATCATGCTCGCCGAGCAAAGTACGTGGTTTACTAGAATGGAGAAAGCGCCGAACAAGTTCAAAGATCCCAGTAGTTTCCGAATTCCTTGCACGCTTGGGAGTCCCACTTCAGAAAGCTCTGGTAGATTTGGGAGCAAGCGTGAGCCCCATGCCCCTCACGATGTTTAAGAAATTGAATACGGGGACCGACCTAAAGGCGACGGACATGAAGATACAACTCGCCGATGGGTGAATCACTAGGCCGATGGGGATTGCAGAAAACACACCACTACAAGTACCGTTCGGACTTTGCTTTCCATGCGACTTCGTGGTGATGGATATTAAGGAGAAAGGCGATATGTCGCTGATTCTTGGATGCCCTTTCTTGGCCACCGTCGGAGTGATTGTGGATATGAGGGAAGGAATCTTGTCCTTGAACGTCGGCAATATTGAAGTTGAACTCCACATTCTGAAGGCGATGAAGCATATGCCTTGGCCAGAGGAAGTGGACTATGTGGACCTCCTCGACGAGGTGATTGACGATGCCATGTCATTTGCCATCGGGGCCAAGCATGCTGACGACCTCTAAGAGGGACAACTTACCAAAGATGGCGAGATGATGGGAGACCCGCCGGACTCTCTTACAGATGAGGAGAACAAAGACACTGATGTCGTCAAGATTAGAGAGCTATGCAAGCTCTCTACGGCGAAGCATATGAAGAAAGCTCCACCGGACAACAAATCTCCGCCACCGGCCAAGAAAAAGGACGTTAAAAGCTCAAGCTTGGGGGATTCATTCCCCACTACTACCCATAATGAAGGGGAGCCGAGGAACGCCGATGAAAATCAACAACTAAACCCAAGCGACCTTCTCGGCAAGTTTGACGCGCGCATCTCACATGCACCGAACATCAAGCTTTAAACGCGTATCATAAGGGGTCGAGCTCAAGACCTTAAACGAGCGCTTTTTGGGAGGCAACCCGACGGTTCTATCTTATTTTTAGTTGAATTTTTCCTTTTATTTTTGTTTTATATCTTTATTAGTGTTTAGAGTCAAGTGTCGAAGAAAAACCTTACAACTGGAAATATTTTTCATTTCAGGAGATGGAGAATAGGAAACCATATGAATGAAGGACAACCATGGCAAAGAAGAGCACTCCAGGGATGCACTCAGGCATCAGGAGAAGGAAGAAACTGACGGGGAAAAGAAAATCAGAAAGTGGAGCAAAAACAGAAAGTTGGAGCTGAAAATAGCAGCCCACTCGGCCGAGTGAAATTTTCACTCGGCCGAGTGAAGACCTTGCTCGGCCGAGCAGGGTACTGATCAGGGAAGATTCGAAAAACCACTCTCTGTCATTTATATGCCACTCGACCGAGTGACTTTGTCACTCGACCGAGTGAATCAGACACTTTCAGCACTTGAAAAGCTCTGAGTGGCCGTGCCACTTGGCCGAGTGACCATTGTCTACTCGTCCGAGTGGGAAGTGCTGCTCGGTCGAGTCGGTATTTTCACGAAAAAAATTCGAAAAAAATTAATAAACTGAGCCACTCGGCCGAGTGGACACGCTACTCGGCCGAGTGACTTATCCTATACATTCGAAAGCTCGCGACCCAAATCCCTAAAATTCCCAAAATTCCCAATTTTTCAGCCCAGGCCTCCGACAATTCCCCCATTCGCCCGAACGCTCCTACCCTTCGCCCGAGCCGCAACACCCCCGTGCCCGAGCGGCACGACCCACGTTGCTGACACCGCCCCCAGCCGCCACCGGCGCCGCTCCCCCCACCGTCGGTCATCGCCGTTTTGCCCCAATTTCTCCCCTTTTCTCCCAATCTCCATTTCGTAAGCCCTATTTCGCCCCGAATCGAAATTAAAATTTATACACATCTATTACTCTTGATTTTACGAATTTATTGATATTCATTGCTAATTTGTCAATTTGTGTTTCAGGATAGCTTGGGGGAGAATCAGGGGCAGATTCTGAGCTTCTCGGAGGAGGCGTTTCTCCGCTCACATCCACTGCTTGCATTCACGTCGTGCTTGGGTACATTCGTTCCTTTTATTTTGCACTTTGCATTGGTAGGCACGTCTCATGGCACACATGCCTCCACTGACTAGATCACGTTTGCGGGCGCCCGCCTCCAAGCAGAGGAAGACTAGCGAGCCTGGCTCTTCCTCCGCTAGAGCGGACTCCCGCCACCTAGCCCACCTCCACCCACACTTCCGCCTCCTACCGCACCCAATCCACCCCCACCGGCACAGCCCGTCCCCGCTTTCAACACGATGGGGATCACTTTCAGAGATGACGCACGCCGCGCCAGATTTGAAAGAATCTCCCATCGTTCGATTGTCCCCTCTAGGTTTACACACATTGCAGATTTTGAGCGCCTAGGGGTATTTGAGGGCCTACTCCAATTGCATGACAATGTGGGGTGGCATGATTTTCGGTCTGTGTCGGTGGACACCTACATCCGGCCGACACTCGAGGTCCTTAGTTCCATCCGTAGGACTCTTGGGGGTTGCTCATTTCGATTGATGGATCGCAAGTGCGAGATCACCCTCGACATGCTCCGAGCCTATTTTCAGTGGCCCCCCATCCCGAGCCCCGACCGAGCTTATAGTACCATGCACATCCCCCCATCGTCATTCTATGCTCATGCCTTCTAGACACTCATCACGGGATCACCTCTCACCTTTGACCCTAGCCGGGCCAAAGCCTCCGCTATCGTCCACCCATGCCTCCGCATTGCTCAGCGCCTTATGGCGACCACTTTTCTAGCGAGGTATAAGCTTGGGACGATGTCTACACCTGAGCTTTACATGCTCTATGCGATGACTAAATCGAGAGCCTTCGAGGTGGGTGGAGACGTCTTAGTCCCCACCATTCAGATCGATATAGCCAGTTGTTATCTAGATCGTATCATTATTTCTGTCGGTGCCAGGACACCTATTTGTTGTGGCGGTCAGATTACCCTTCTGGCTCCCATGTGCGGGGTTGACCTCCCAGCTGGTTTGCTACGACCCCTGGGCCCCACTTCCCTTTCCATTGATGTCATGGCCCGCATGAGGATGTTGCGTCCTCATGGTCAGCACCACTGGGTTTGGTTGCACGGTCCATTTGGCGCAGATTATATGGTGCTTCTGAGCCCTGCTTGGACCCACATTGGACCAGTAGGAGGGGTATGAAGACCAGAGATGGACATCTTCATCCCAGCTGCGTACGTGCTCGAGCCTGAGGGCGCTCAGCAAGAGCCCCTTCTCCTACCTCTGAACCCCGAGATCCTGATCCCTCAGCATGCACCTGATTTGACCTCTGCTTCTGACACCTCTGTCCACACTTCTGTCAGTGTCGGGAGCACACTTGCTGAGCCCACTAGTACCACCACCATCACCTATGTGCCGCTGACCATTGATCCCATCTCATATGTGAGTTTTGAGAGCGCCCCACCACTATTCTTGAGAGAGGCGAGCCTTCCTTTGTTTCCGCAGCCGAGACCCTGTCTTCACCTGATTTCTCGACCGCTGGGGAGTCATTTCCTGTAGATTTCATGACCTCCCTAGTCGTCGACACTTCTATCTCTGATGTCGTTGTCTTCACCGAGAGTGTCGTGACGTCTGTCCCCATTTCTGTGTCAGCGACCTCTCCACCCTTCTCACACTCTATCACCGCTTCAGATTCTGCCGCTGCTTACACTTCTGAGAGCATTCCTGCGTCTCAGCCTCCCACCGAGGCTAAACATCTTTTAGTCAGCACAGCATCACACCTTCACCCCGTAATGTCACCACTTGTCTACGGTAGCCGTGCTCGGCAACCCCAATCCCCACCTATTCGACCCTCTGCCCCTCCTCCCCCCGATACCCTAGTTCAGCACTGCATGCTCTAGAGGGGGCCATTAATGGGCTCAGAGGAAATTTTCGGGCTCTCTCCGCCACGGTTAGCTCTGTACAGTCTCGCGTCGCTCTACTCGGTATTCAGGTTACCCTGAACCAGATCCTTGCGCGACTGTCACAGCCTCCTCCACCTGCCTCTATTCGTCCCATTTCACAACAGCCTCCGCCACCACCACCTCCCCTACCACAGGACAGTGCTGGTGCTCCATCACCTGCTTAGGCACACACTTGATGCCTCCTATATTTTTGCCACTGTTGTGATTGATATCATCTTTTCTGCCGATTTTATGCACCTCCTTCCCACACATTTTGGTCACTTTTTGTTCATATTTGTCTATATCATCTTGTGAGAGAGGGGTTATTTCTGGGACCGTTATATTGCACCATCTTGATCTCTGCACGCATCACTTTCATATCCATCTCATTTTCTTTCATTTTCATCCTTTATCATGCATGCACCCTCACCCACCCCACCCATATCATATCTCTCCTTGTGCCATACTAAGCACATTGAGGACACTGTGTAGTTTAGCTTGGGGGAGTGACTGTCTCACGCACTTTTCATTTTCTTCATTTTTATTTTTATTTTTCCACCTTTCTTTATGTTCCACTTATTTTCACCCACTTTTTCATTTTTTTCTCATGCATCACGTATTCTTTTTTTTGCTGCATATGTATAGTAGTTCTTATTTTTCCTTTATCCTTGTTTCTTTTATCGTTTTTTGCTAGAGATGAATTTTCTGTGATGACAATGACCTGGAGCTAGTTTACTTTTATATGCATATTCTCTTGTCATGCCATCGTTTTTATTTCAGATATCATATGCTACACCTTGCCATGCATTCGAGAATAGTAACCTGCATCTTTATTATATGAAAATGAATGAAATTCTACCATTATCTGAGTCTGATGATTTATATTGTATACTTTTCATAGAAAACACACCAAGCTTCACGCATTGATTGCCTATATTTGGAGTACTGCTTTGTTGTCTGCTATCACTTCTTTTTGCATGAAAATTGTACGCTTAACTTTCAGGTTGATTAAATGTATGCCATTTTGATATAACTAGATTAGTTTACTTTCTGAATTCAAACTGAGTATATTACGTTACTCTGCTGAAAGTTGTCATGGACATTCTAAAGAGTGAACTGAGCGTTGCATATTTTTCTTTCTCCACATATCTTGAACTTCATTTCTATACTTAAAATCATTGGAATCTCCCTTTAGCAAATCTTATATTGGCATCTTCCCCTTGCTATAAAGTCCATGCTCCAATACCCCAAAATCAAAAGAAGAAAGGCAGAATATATGCATATCTCTCTATCTTTGATTTGGGATCGTTATTGTATATATTTATTTCAAAAAAATGAAAAGAAAAAAGAGAGAAAAAGAAAAATAAATAAAAAAAGAGAGAAAAGAGAAAAAAGAAGCTCATACACGATCTCATTTCTTTCTTTCTTTCTTCCCTCTTTTGTTTTTATTTTTCTTGGAGTTCCAAAAAATGGGGAAAAGTTGTATTGTTCTATTTGATACCACCACGCTTATAGATAAGCTTGGGAGAGAGGATCCAATGATGTGTGAGAGAGTGAATACTTGTCTGTGCATGAAGACCTAAGCTAGGTAATTTTCGATACTCAGGGAGATTACTAGGAGTACTACGAAGTCCACGAATTGAAATTTGGCATGCATTTCATGAACACCACTTCTTTTTATTCTTATTGCTTCATATTGCGTGATACCTCTTATACTCCAAATAGAAAGCGATCAATTGAAAAGTGTGCGATCTATGATTATGTATATTACTTTGGATGCCTTAGACGATGCTAATTCTAGAATGATTTCATGTTTCATATCGTTTTGATATTCTTAGGTTTCTATATCGAATGCATTTATATATAATCATGATATTGAGATAAAAATCTTTGGCATGTTTTTATTCGTCGTATGCTATTTAAGTAAGCAGCTCCACGTCCTGAGAAAATGATCTAGCACCTCTCTCTTCTTTTTCTTTTCTATCTTCTTTTTCCTTTTTCCTTATTTTTACCCATCGGGTTCGCCTTTTTACTCATCTTCCTCGAGGACTAGTAAGAGGTAAGCTTGGGGGATTTTGATCGCTCCTTATTTACACCTTTTTTCTGCATGTTTTCATGTCGTTTCGATCGCCCATATTGTGTTTTTCATGATTATTCGACAATATCACGTTGCTTTTTACTATCTCTTGTTTTTGTCGTATTTCAAGAAATATGGAGTGATCTGGAGCAAAAATGAGATCAAGAGACTTTCACACACACCGGAGCGTCGCCTACGGCCTTATTGAGGAGCTAGCAGAGCTAGAGGATGAGCGGAAGAGGAAGAAGTTCGATAGAATCGACGAGGAGGCGAGGAGGAGAAGAAAGAGACCCAGCAGCAGCTCACTCGGCCGAACAGACAGTTCACTCGGCCGAGTGAAGGAACATGCTCGGCCGAGTATAACGGATACAGGAGCACATTGAGTCAAAGTCCACTCGAGCGAGTGAGAAATCTCACTCGGCCGAGTGAAGAAATCCACTCGCCCGAGTATAACAGGGTTTTCTCCTGAAAACTCAGCCGACTACTGGAATTTGGAGAAGATCCACTCGACCGAGCAAGAAAGATCTCTCGGCCGAGAGAAGAAGACCACTCGTTCAAGTGTGACAGATCGACAGACCCCCAAAACCCCCAGTTTCTCTATTTTTCTTTGGGTCAGTCACTCGGCCGAGTGACATGTTCCACTCGGCCGAGTGGCGCAGTCCGACTGTGTCGCGAATTAGAGTTCTGGGCTACGCCAGGGGCAAATCTATCAGGATTTTCTAGACGATTTTGACTTGTATTTAAGGCTAGTTTTATTCCTAGTTTTAGGAGAGACTTAAAGTTAATTTTGACGGCATTCTTATTGTAATTCTCAGCTGGAGATCAAAGACGCGCAATTTGGTTTGTTCTTTCTATCTAAATTTCTAGTTTTTATGAATTGTTTTCTCTCAACCATGAATTGCTCTATGATCTTATTCGTTATTTCTGTGATTGCTATGATTGATTGTGAGTAGCTGCGCCGTTCTAGGGCATGGGGATGAACCCTATGGATCTGATCTTAGAATTGTAATGAATAAATTGAATTATTGTTAGGATTGATAGACAGTTAGGTTATGATTGATTTATTACGAGTAGCTAGGAATTTCCAATGATTGGGGTTTGCAAGAGATTGGATTTCAGTCGATGGGAAGGCCTAGATATTCGATTTACGTTTATAATCGAAATTCTCTAGAATTAGTTTGCAAGAGATTGGACCAAAGCTAGGATTTTTATTATAAATTTATACTCATATTCGTTTGCAAGAGATTGGGCGAATATGAACTATCATAACCTAGATCGTAGCTCGAGTTTGCACGAGAGTGGGCTCGAGGTGTGATTGGACGATGATGTCGATCTTCATGCTAGTGGCTTAGGTAGGGTTTGCACGAGAGTGGGCTCTAATCTAGGTTGCTGTAGACCGGCAATAGCGCGAGAGCGTGAGCTTGGTTCTATATTCAGTTACGACTAGTTCACCTCAATTCAAGCCTTGCAACATTGAGATTCATGATCCACAAGGATAAGTGACGATCCATAACGGGGATTCCCTAGCCCTAGACACTTTTATTATATAGAATTCTATTTGTTATTTGAACGACAGTGGCATTATTATCCAAACCATTCCATTCTACCATCAATAGCTAGGTGATCAAGATAGAGTACTGTCATTTGTCCTCCCTGTGTTCAATACTCGCTCGCCACTTCACCGTGCGCTTGCGGTAACACTACAGTCGTTTTCCGGGTGTATATCCTGGCGCGATCAGGAACCCATCTTATAAGTATCAAACTTTATAGTGAGCTTCCGTAACTTCGACACAGAAGTTCTTCCCAGCCTTTCAGATAAGGCTTTCCACAAGTCATATGCAGTAGGATAATCCGTGTATTCACAAGCAAAGTCATCCTTCATTAAGCTTACAAGAATACCACGCGCAGTGGCATCCTTTTTCTTCCACTCATTGTAAGTCTCAACTGTACACCTATGTTGGGCGGTGTTACCTTCAATAGGATCTTCCAATTTATGATTTATGGTTTCAATGACCTCATGTTCCTCCACGACATACTTGATACGGAAACCCCAGATATTGAAATTGTCTCCATTGAGACGATCTCCCTTATTGAGGTCAGCATTGTGTTCTTGACAGCAGCCATATTTGTAGGATGGTTTAATTAATAACTGAAATATAGAGAGACATTTAAAAGATAAGTAACTTTGCCCAAAAATTATTTTTGTTAAGTATTTAAATATAACGATTCAATTAATAGCACAGAGTCGAAAGTTCATTAAATTCTCAACCATCGTCCATGACTAAAAACATTATCGTTAAATGTAAATACTCTTTCAAAAATATAATTATATTTTGTTTACTTTGAACCAATATAAGTCCCCACATATAATATCAGAATATCGAATTGCTCCCACTAAATTTATAGATCCAAACATAACATAAATAGCATAACATATTATGTAACATGTTAATAATATTTACATAAAATATTATTACCGTTCTATTTACACAAAATATGCGAGTGGGATTATTCTGATAATTGGCAAACTAAAATTGCCAATATAATTTATTATTAATGTTAACATATAACATTAAAAAATGTTATAAATTTAAAAATTAAAAAATCATGCAAATTCGTATATTAAAATACATGCATGAGAATAAGTAAGCAACACATGCAATTACAATTAATTAAATTTTTTTCGGACATTAATGACATTCATAAGCCATAAGTTCTATTAAGAAAGACAATGCAATCCCAATTATAATAAATGAGTTACTCAAAGAATCATGACCCATTAAATATGAAAAATATACCAAGGCCCATATGCAGAAAAAAACAGAAAAGTATTGCAGGCCCAAATGAGAATAGTGCATGCCAAAACAAATCACAGGCCCATAAGAACCCACACATGGGTTAATGGCAATCCAAAAGAAGTGGATTTAATAGCTGGCAACAAATTAATAAATCAATGAGACTATATATCCCATAATCATAAATTAATCATAAATTAATAGATAGAAGTGGCAGGACCTATGTGAACCATGTCAAGACCCATGTGAACCATGATTTCTTGCAACAGAGAAGCAAACTCATTTAATGATCTATTCAGTAGAAAAAAATACCATATATCGATGATTGATTTAATAACTAGGCTTTAATAAAAATGAAACCCATGGAAGACATCACAGAGGCGTTGTCTTCTCCCTGGACTGAGCAACGAATCCTGCCAACAATGTCAGACCCCAAAGCCATAGACCAACAGATGGTGGGGTAGAGCCCCCTATGACCACTGACGAACGGCGATATGGGCCGAGAGCCAACGACGAACGGTGAACTCTCTCCTAGCCGTGCACTGGCAAGGAGTCAAACCCCCTTGAGCAATGGCGGTAGGGGTGAACCCCATAGCCGGTCAAACGATGGCTCAAGGCTTAGCCCGCTTCGCACGAACCAGTACCGGAGGACCCCCCAGTCGAGTGTTGCCGGTAGCCGGCGGCCGTGGGCCGTGGGCAAAGCCCTAGGCCCGAATGTATTCCAACGGCAAACCCACACAGGGAGAGAGCCAACGGCAAATCCAGACAAGGAGGGCGTCAGCGCTGCAGTGAACCCCATCAAGGCCAAGAGCAGGGGTCGAAGCCCTAGGCCTGATCGGTAGCCAGCGACGTCGTGCCCCCATTGAACGCTTCGGTCCAAACCCAAAACAAAAAAATAATTAACATGAATCCCTAAACAGGGCTCTGAAACCAATGTTAAAAATCGGGATGAACACATCGCCTGAAAATGCAGGATGGAGGAGGAGCGCCTTGGATCGTTTTGGAAATTAACGAAGAAAATCCAATTTGTTTTCACCACCAAAATTACCTTCAACTTCTTCTTCTTGCTGGTTATGTTGGGAGAGAGAAGAGAGAACACAACAATTTCCTTGATTTCTTTCTCTCTTGGTTTATGGGGAATTATATAGGAATTAAGGGGAGCAGTTTTCTACGTTGAAAACTCAACGTTATTCCGTGAGGGTAGTTATTAAAACAAATTTGCATTGGAAACCATGCACTTCTGTAAAGTGCAATTATCCACCAAGTCTAATTCAATTTACATATAACCCCTTAATTAATATTAAATTTATGATTTACCCCTGGGTTAAAACCCGTCATGGGTGTACCCAATTCCAACAATCTCTTTATTAGCATTAAAACTAGATGCTGATGAAAATGATCATTCATTTTAATAACCCAGCAGAGATGGAGAGGAGTTGCCCGCCACTTGTTCGACAATTCACCGCATTGCTCAAATTCAACAAACAAGCAATGACTGAGCTTCGTCGAATTTCGATTGAACTTGGAAGATGATCGGCGCCCCGTTTACGGTTTGGGCTCGGTGTCGTTTTACCGCAAGTGTACGGTTAGTACAGGGTGTGGGTATATCGAACTCAGGGAGATGGATGGCTTGAATGGCTACTAGCCTCACCTAGGTTGTGTGAGAGCTACGTGGATAATATGAGTGGAAGTGTAGAAATAAAGGAAAGAAACAAAAAAGACAAGAAATGAATCCCCGCTAACACGGGCTAAAGCACTCATGACACTAGGCATTCGACTTGACCCAGGGTGAGACATTGCCCCAAAAGGTGGTACCTAGTGCCCCATGGGCCCGATATTTCGATCGATGCCCAGGATGATACGCTAGGTCTACCCAGTTTCGGACGGTAGGCATTCCCATGTCCAATACCCACCGCAACCGGAAGCATTAAGGCCACAACGATATCTCCCAACATTTCATCCAAGTCATTCCTACGTGCGAGGACTCGATGTCAACGCTATGGGCATGAGCTGTGGCTAGTGGATCAAACGCCAGTTTTATTTTCCCTTGGCCCGACGGTCAGAGGCGGTCTTTCTCCCGCCAATGACAATAAAACGCCCCCGTGTAACCCTAATGGCCAAATAGGTCGAATGTGTTTTGTAGCAATACATCAAAGCAGATCTTGACAGGATAAGCATCCGGACCCCAACCCCCAACACATCTAGTGTGTTGTCGTACGAATTGGACTGAGATTGCTAGAAATCTCCATTGACACATTTCATCAAACACTTGCCATGCAATCAAATCCAATGTAAAATCCCAAGCATCAATCCTACTCTAACCCATATTAGGGTTCATCAAGAACTACTCAATGATGAAGAGCATGATAGCAAGCAATAATTCCAAACAAACATTCATCATCAAGCAAAATGAAAATAACATAAAACAATGGAAATAAGAGAAAAGATACTTATCTTGCATTAGAATCCATCAATCCATTACAAGACTTATTCTAATAGAAACCTAATCTAACCGAATCTAAGGCTCCCATGAAAGGGGCAAAAGCTGCTGAAAAAATAGGGAAGAACCCCTCATCAGTCGTCCAACATCGTATATTTTTAGACCACCCACCAAACCCTAACGGTTCGGGTCCAAAAACCTAATAAAACTGCTAAAAATGTGCCACCCGATCGGTTGGGAGTTCAACCGATCGGGTGAGAGCTCCTGAAAATCTTCACCCGATCACTGAACCGATCAGGTGAGCATTGGGCTCTG
>JAULAV010002971.1:0-51141 GCA_030789695.1 Scilla litardierei | reverse complement strand
GATATTACAGATGAAGTAAGAGAGGTGTAGAGTGGAAGAGTGTTACCCATCAATGTAGCAAGATCAAGCTCCTTGGGGACTCGCGTAGTAGGAGGAAGCAATTCGGGAAGCCGCCGCTTGTTGATCAGACAAGAAACAGGTTTTCGAAAATTTTGGGGGCTAGGGTTAGGGTTTGGGTGTTTTGATGATGGAATGCCGACGATGGCAAGGTGGCGGGGGTGGGGAAGTATGGGAGTGAGTGGGGATGAGGGTTTAGGGACAGTATGTTGGGTGGAGGAGGTCGATTCGACAGTTGGAGGGTGTGTAACCGTGTGAAGGGGATTTTCGGGGGTCGGGTGGCGGTCATCGTGAGTAGGGGTATTTATAGGGACGAAACTGAACCGATCGGGTGAGTTCTCACCCGATCGGGTAGGCAAATTTCGAAAGTTTCCCGTCGGCCAACAGCTACAGGTGAACCGACCGGGTGAATAGTCACCCGATCGGTTGACCGTTTCCCAAATCTTTCTCGAGAACTGTTGGTTGCTCACCCGGTCGCCTCAACCGATCGCGCTCTAACTCAACCGATCGGTTGATATTTCCCAAAAATTTCCCGAGAATTCTCCCCAGATCACCCGGTCTGTCACACGGTCTCTCTATTCTTCACCCGATCGGTTCATTTGGAACAGATGCGGCTTGTATTTGATACATCCCAACCGATCGGGTGGGAACTCACCCGATCGGTTGAGGCCTTGTTTTCTGCAAAACCCGAAAATCGCCTAAGTTCCTTCACGGAAGTTGTTTCGGCTGGATTTATTTATAAAAATAGAGAAAAATAAAGTAGAGAAAATCCTAAAAAGCGAAGCGTAAGTTTAGAACATGGGTTGCCTCCCACGAAGCGCTTTTGTTTAACGTCATTTAGCTCGACGCCTCTAGCGGTGGTCAATCAGGATCCGGAGGGTTAGAGGAAGAGTTGCCGCTCGTTGGGGATCCGACCGGAGAGAATTCTGGTTCTCCAACTGCATAGTGTTTCAGACGCTATCCGTTGACTTTAAACGGCTCATCCCTTCCCATTATCTCAATAGCCCCATGCGAGAAAACCTTGGTGACGCGGAATGGCCCCGACCACCTTGACTTGAGTTTCCCAGGAAAGAGCTTCAGCTTTGAGTTGAACAGGAGAACTAAGTCCCCTTCTTTGAATTCCCTCTTCAAGATTCGCTTATCATGCCACCGCTTCAGCTTCTCCTTGTAGATTTTGGCGTTCTCATAGGCATTGAGCCGGATTTCGTCGAGCTCGATGAGTTGTAACTGTCGGTGCCATCCTACCTCCTTGGCGTCGAAGTTCAGATTCTTAATTGCCCAAAATGACTTATGCTCCAATTCCACAGGAAGATGGCAAGCTTTCCCATAAACAAGCCGGTAGGGAGTTGTGCCGATAGGAGTTTTAAATGCCGTCCTGTAGGCCTAAAGCACGTCAGGAAGCTTTGATGACCAGTCCTTTCTAGAATTGGCCACCGTCTTTTCTAGTATGCTTTTAATCTCCCGGTTAGAGACTTCCGCCTGACCGCTGGTCTGCGGGTGGTAGGCACGCCCCACCCGGTGTTGTACCCCGTATTTTTTAAAGAGGGCCTCGAATTTATTCTCTATAAAGTGGCTCCCTCCGTCACTGATCAGGACACGAGGTACACCGAACCGCGGGAAGATGTTGCTTTTGAAGAACTTGGCCACCACTCTGGAATCATTGGTTGGACTGGCCATCGCTTCAACCCATTTCGACACGTAGTCCACAGCCACCAAGATATACCGGTTCCCCGAGGAGGAAGGGAACGGTCCCATGAAGTCCACTCCCCATACATCTAAGATTTCTACCTCCAGGATGTAATTTTGAGGCATCTCATTCCTTTTGGAGATATTCCCAGCTCTTTGGCATTTATCGTAGGCTTGGACATAAACACGTGTGTCCCTGAAGGGTGTAGGCCAGTAGAATCCGCTTTGGAGAATTTTTGCGGTGGTCTTGTAGGTGCTCGCGTGCCCTCCACATTGCTGCCCATGGCAGTGGGAAATGATGGAGGTAGCCTTAGTTTCAGGGATGCATCTTCGTATCACCCCATCATTGCAGGTTTTGTATAGGTGGGGGTCATCCCAATAAAATTTGCGGACCTCATGGAAAAATTTCTTCTTCTGCTGAAAGCTCACATTGTGGGGGACGATGGCACAAGCCAGGTAATTTGCGATGTCGGTGTACCAGGGGGTCCAGGAGGAAGAGACAGAGAAGAGATGCTCGTCAGGGAGTGAATCATCGATCGGCGTAGCATTTAAATCGAGAGTAGGTATCCTGGACAGGTGATCGGCAACAACATTCTCCGCCCCCTTCTTGTCTCTGATCTCCAGGTCGAATTCCTGGAGGAAGAGAATCCATCTAATGAGTCGTGGCTTAGCCTCTTTCTTGCTCAATAGGTATTTAAGAGCCGCGTGATCCGTGTGCACGATCACCTTGGCGCCGACGAGATATTGTCGGAACTTATCCTTGGCGTAGATAACCGCGAGCAATTCTTTTTCCGTGGTAGTATAATTCCTTTGGGCGGCATCAAGGGTTTTGCTCGTATAATATATGACATGGAGATTTTTATCCTTCCTCTGCCCCAAGACGGCACCAACTGCATAATCACTAGCGTCACACATCAGCTCAAAGGGTAGATTCCAGTTTGGCGGCTGTATTATGGGGGCGGAAATCAAAGCTTGCTTCAAAGTGCAGAAGGCCTCCATACACTCCTCGCTGAAGACAAAAGGCACGTCCTTCACGAGGAGTTGGGTCAGCGGCCTGGAAATCTTCGAGAAGTCTTTTATGAAGCGGCGATAGAATCCCGTGTGTCCTAAGAAACCACGGACTCCTCGAAGATTGAGCGGTGGTGGAAGCTTTTCAATCACTTCAACTTTAGCCTTATCAACCTCGATTCCCCTCGAAGAGATGACGTGCCCCAGCACAACTCCCTCTTGGACCATGAAGTGGCACTTCTCCCAGTTTAGGACTAGTCCCTTTTCCTGACATCTCTCCAGGACCTTAGTTAGATTACTGAGGCACGAGTCAAACTTAGTTCCATAGACGGAGAAGTCGTCCATGAAAACCTCCATGATGTCTTGGGAGTAGTCGGTGAAGATAGCGGACATGAGTCTTTGGAATGTAGCAGGGGCGTTACAAAGTCTGAACGGCATTCTTCTATAAGCATACGTCCCGAATGGGCAAGTGAAAGTCGTTTTCTCTTGGTCATCGTTATGAATGGGGATCTGAAGAAATCCGGAATACCCGTCCATGAAACAGAAATAATTATGCTTCGCCAGTCTCTCGAGCATCTGGTCGATAAAGGGGAGAGGGTAATGATCCTTCCTCGTATCCTTGTTCAGCTTTCTATAGTCAATGCAAATCCTGTACCCCGTGACGGTCCTCGTTGGTATTAGCTCGTTCTTCTCGTTGCGAACCACCGTCATTCCTCCTTTCTTGGGTATGACGTGCACCGGGCTAACCCAGCGACTATTGGAGATAGGGTATATAATACCGGCATGTAGAAGCTTAACAATCTCCTTTTTTACAACTTCCATCATTATGGGATTTAGCCTCCGCTGTGGCTCAATCGAGGAGGCTTGCTCATCTTCAAGAAGAATTCTGTGTGAGCAGAGGCCTAAGCTAACCCCTTTTAAATCCTCAATTGCATATCCGAAAACCCCTTTAAACCTTTTTAAAACACCAAGAAGTTTGGTCATTTGGTTTTCGGGCAGTGAAGAGTTGACTATGACCGGAAGGGTCGAACCAGCCCCCAAATATTCATATTTTAGTCCCGGCGGTAATTCTTTCATCTCAAATTCTTGAGGCCCCGACGCATACTTCTCAAGTTGAGCATCTTCGAGGGAAAGGAGTTCTTCGTGGATTT
Source organism: Scilla litardierei (assembly GCA_030789695.1). Classification (NCBI taxonomy): domain Eukaryota; kingdom Viridiplantae; phylum Streptophyta; class Magnoliopsida; order Asparagales; family Asparagaceae; genus Scilla; species Scilla litardierei. The sequence goes on along the minus strand of JAULAV010002971.1, from coordinate 47,239 downwards.
CTCGGAAGCCCGCATTCGGAACCTCATCCTCGGCCGCGGTTCCGCATGGCAAAGTTTTGCAAGGTATAGTGGGAACGATCGAGGAAGGCACCGGGTCTCTTTCAAGCTCATAATAATTGTCCGGGAAGAAGGCTTCTAAGTGAAAACAGGTTTCAATTGTCGATGGTTCCCCACAACTGTTTCTAGCTTCCTCATTGTCCAAAGATCGGGGGCGCACAATAGAAGTCTGGAGGGATAGATTGATTCCTGTCCATCGTTGCCTACAAACCCAATCAGATGGTTTTCCTGACAAAACTCCGCGGACAACTCTTCTTCACTAAATTTGGGACCAGGGTTGTCGATATACGCCACTTCACCATGAGGAAAGAGAGTTGCCGTGGCAAGGTGCTCATGCGTATCTCGATACTTCTTCTGAATTTCCACGGTGGCAGACAGGAGGGATAGTATATTCGAAGTATTCAGGGATTCCGCTAAGCTCTGCGCCAAATAGCGGATATGGTGAGAGTGATCCCAGATGTCTCCTAAAACTGCATGCAACATTCTCGCCGTGGGGCCAGGATCTTATACGAAAGGAGAGAGGGATAACTGCACAAGTGGCAAACACGTCAAAAGCACGGGTTGCATAAACGGGAACCGAAAGTTGCGATGGAAGCACGGCGATTAGTCAATTAGCACTATACAATCACTATCCACAGTATGTCCAAGTGAAATTGAAAGGTGCAGAGTGCGAAAGTTATCGCGAAAATTATCGCGAATAAAAATCAAAAAGGAAAAAGAGGAATGCGAAAATTATCGCGAGGTAGGGATAAGAGCTAGACACTAGGGTTCAAAAGATCCTAAAATAACAAGCACGTTGCCTCCCCGGCAACGGCGCCATAAACTTGACGTGTGCCCCCGGTTTGCTAGCCACAAATGGCCGGGGGACCCGCGTGAGGGTTTAGATATTTGTAACCGCAAGCGCACGGTGTTGTAGTGTGGCTTGGGGGTCGAACACAGGGAGGCTAGGATGTGCTTGTGTCAAGGAGGACCAAAATCACCCCGTGGGCGAGCTAGCCCGAATCGGTTGATGGGTTGTCACGGAAAGAATGCAAGGTATGAACAATAAGAAAATAAATCCGGGACTTTGGTTTCCACTACAACGAGCGACTCTCGCCGATGCGGCCTACGGGTAGGATGGCGATCTAAATTAGGGTCTAATGGTGAGACATTGCCTCTGAAAGTGGTACCGGCATCCCATGGGCCCGATATTCCGGTCGGTGCCCAGGATGATACACTGTACTTCCCGGATTCGATCAGTCGGCACTCCCGTGTCCATTAACACTGATCGATTCCGGGAGCACTAAGCTTGCAACGATAACTCCCAACGTCTCATCCTGCCGCTCCTGCGCGCTAGGATTCGGCGTCTACGCTAAGGGCGTGAGCTATGGCTAGGGAGTCAACCGCCAAGTTTATTCCCCCATGGCCCAACGGTCAAAGGCGGTCTTTTTCCTGCCGATGACAATAAAACACCCCGCGTAACCATTAGATTCCTAATCCCTATCGATTTCCTAACCCTATGGACGCATCGGGAAGAGCACCCGAAGGGGCGAAGGGGTTTCCGCCAAAATCCCAGATTTGGGAACTACTCACAAATATTCATTAAAAAGCGATCTAAACAAAAATGAACCGTTAAAATCATAATCAGACGATTGGAATGCGAAGGAAATAGAGCAATTAAGATAATACTAAAGTTTAAGAAAGATCCGAAGACTTACAATAAAAGAGTAATTGCAGCCATCACAAATAGGAGAAAACAGTAAAAACTAGCAGCCCCCCGCTTCTGGAACCCTAGGGGTCCTATTTATAGGATCTCGTATCACCCGATCGGTTGACAAGTCAACCGATCGGGTGATCCGTTACAGATAATAAACAAAAAACGACAAACTTTCACCCGGTCATATGAACCGGTCGGTTGAGTTCTTGGAGTGACCGGTTGGATATTGGCGCCATCGGGTGAAGGGATCGGTTGGGTGCCCGTGTCTTCGGCTCCTCAGCATCAGCTACAGATGAACCGATCGGGTGAGAGTTACCCGATCGGTTGGAATTTGGCTCGAAAAGACAGAGAATCGGCCCCCGTTGAACCGGCCAGTGAATCGGTCGGGTGACTTCCACTTGAGCTCCGGCTGAGACCGGGTGGTGCACGCGTGCATCACCCGATCGGTTGGAGATGACCAACCGACCGGGTGAGGGGCTGAAAGATGTAATCTTCGTCGTTTGGCCCCCTGGATCACGCACGACTCCTCCCGTTGCTCCGGGGACTTGAGATATCGTCGTTAAACGTCCCCTACGTGGGCAATCTCCTGCAAACATGGAGAAACAAAGAAAAGGGAAAGAAAACGAGAAAATACGAGAAAACGAATAAAAGACGGCGGAAAACACGGAGAAATACGAAAGAAAACGTGCGTGAATATATGAAATATATACGCACGTCACCAGGTAGTCCGGCGTATCATCCTGGGCACCGACCGGAATATCGGGCCCGTGGGATGCTGGTATCACTCTTAGAGGCAACGTCTCACCACTAAACCCTAATTTCGATCATTCTCCTATCCGCCGGTCGTAATAGCAAGAACACATGATAGGGTGGAAACCGAAGTCCCGGGTTTCCCTTTATATTGTTTAACCCTGTATTTACATTCCATGACAACCCATCCATCGATTCAGGCTAGCTCACCCTTAGGGTGAATTGGTTCCTTTCTGAAATAAGCACAACCATGCCTCCCTGTGTTCGACTCCCAAGCCACACTACAACACCGTGCGCTTGCGATACAAATATTTTAAATCTGGTATCCCCCATCTTATTGCACACTTGCATGATCACACGTAAGATCGGGGGGACGTCAGTTCCCCCAACCGAGGGTTCCACTCTGAAGGCTGACTAGGCTCCAGCTCAACACCGCGAGTCCCCGTCAGCTAGACAACTACGTCGGTCAATTTTGGCCTTAATACTATGTATCCATTGACTCCCTGCGACACTAACCTCCCATACTGAAGGAGACAAATCATGTTTATATGGTCACTCAATCTGCACGCTTCGGACTATACTCAGTGAGTACCTACATACCATGTTTAATGCCGGTGTTTGGTAAAACCAAAGTATAGTCTCCCACGTGCAAGGTCCTTTAGCACATCTCTGGTCATAAAGACTACGCCAACCAACTGTCACATGAAAGCTTCCATTGACATGTAGAGTATGATATACGTATGGAAGCATCTTTGTGAGTCGTTCTGTGAACTTATTTCCCAATGTTGTTTTGCGAGGATGTGAACCCCCAAAAGGTAATGCACACCCCCACCCCCACCCTCTCTAGTGCAAGGGTGTCAGAGCAATATATTCCCGATGAGTTCAGGGTCGAATCCACAGGGAGGCGCTGCTTATACTACCTATCTATTCCTAGGTTGGTTGGGCTTCGAATTTATTGTGGAAATGAATTACGAAGGAGGTCGTAATGGCGATGGATGTGAATGGCGAGGGTGTCACGATCAGGAAACACAACCAAAGACTCCACACAAAAAGAAAACAAATAAAACAAAGAGAAAATGAATGAGGGAAATATCACTCGGGTGTCGGGATCCCCGCTAGGCCCTTCAGGCTTGGATCACAGGTTACCGTCGAACTATAAATGAGGGTAGGAGTGTCACATCTGAAGATGGAAACGAGTACTTAACTTTCATTGTCCTACTCGTCTAACGTATCCCTATGCTCAGCCGCTTTTGCTATGAACTTTACATATGGATACGTGCATTACGCTTGACACTGGTTCCCATAACACAGATCTGTATCCACTCTCATGATCTACGGATTGAGATACTACACCATAGTTGGTTCTAGCAGTCAGGCTACTCTCGTAATCACCAACTAGCAGATTGGGGGCTAGTAATCACCCCTAGCGCACGAGTCACTCTCATAATCACGAGCCCTAGAAAGCAGTCACTAACCCTGATTCATGGGCATTTTCACTAGAATATGGAGCTACTTTCGTAATCCTCCAATTCTAGGGCTAATCTCCCAAAATCCTTGTTCAAACTACCATAGAGTCACACTAGATTCGTCCAACTAACATCCAATCCCTAGGATCATAGGGTTAAACCTAACCCTAGCAATAGATCTACTCAAGCATGGCAAAAGATACGAAAACAATAGAAATCAACATCACAAGCAAATAAGAACAGGAATAGAAGGGATTCAACAAAGGAAAATACTTAGCTTCACATAGATTCAATACAAAATTGCCAAGGAGGGTGTCAATGGCATGGCCTAGACTCCGAAAATCGTCGTCAAAAACAGAATATGGATCCCATAATGATGGTTTCCCAATACGTGTATATAGCTCCCTAAAAATCCTTAAACGCCAAGAAAACCCAAGCAGATCGCAACGTGCAGGTGCTTGGACCCGCACCGCTCAGTCGAGCGCGCCCTAGCGCTCGGCCGATCGCCTTCTTGGTGCTCTGATTTCTTAGTCTGTGAAAAGGGGCCGCTCGGTTGAGCGCCCTCTGGGGCTTCAATTCTTCGACCAGGGAAGAGGATGTCACTCGGCCGAGCGAGGTAAGCCGCTCGGTCGAGGGAGGTAAGTCGCTCAGTCGAGCTAATCCAATAAAGATTTCCATGGCAAATCCGGAGGTTGTCTGTAGAGGGCCGTTTGATCGAGCGAGGTAGGTTGCTTGGTCAAGGGACCTGCTGCCTGGAAGCTCTTCTTGGCCCTCTCTTTGCTCCTCTTTTTTGCAGCATCAACTCGGCCGAGCGGGTATCCGCTCGGCCGAGCGACCTGGAATTCAACTATGGTCCTCTTCTTTCTTTCCTTCTTCCTCTTTATTTCTTATTTTCTTTCTTTTCTTGCTCCTCTCTGGCAGTATGAACTCCTCAAATACGATGTCATTAATGCTCCAGCATCGGCGATTGTATCCTCCTCTCCAATATGCTCCAAATTGCTCGATATTCCCTGAAATGCATCCAAACACTCTCGAAGTCAAATAGTTCCAATTATCGACAAAAAGCATATAAAATCGGGATTTAAGCATTCATTTTGACGTGTATACATATAGATAAAATGTAGAATATTATGATACATCAAACTCTCCCAAGCTTACCTCTTACTCGTCCTCGAGAAAGACTAGTAAGAAGCGAACCCGGAAGAGGAATACAGTGGAAAGGTGAGGCGATGAAGTGTGATGGAGTCAAGGGGCTAATCTTAAACTCAGCAAATATATGAACCCATGGATACAAGAATACGTGAACACACACCAATATATAATCGAAACATGCATTCACACAAAATACTTAAGTCTCACTTAAATGAACTTATTGTGGATTTCAACGAATGTAATGAACTTGATAAACATTGAAATGAGAGTAGAGCTACATCCTATCATAGTTTCTCATGAAATATAATAAGTTCACAGATATGAATCCAATGTCCACAACTCATTCTCTAAGCAGTAGAAATATGTCATGATCAAATAGTTTCAAGCATGCTTGGTGTTTTGTTAAGCCTCATGGAATGAGTTAGTGAATTCAATCAAGGTAAGGCAATCACTACACTACGCTCGTTTCATGACTCTTAAAACCCATCAACCTTGTCCATGTCTTTGTTCTATATAGAAATGGAGATAATGATATGGAATTTTGTGTCTTTATACTTTTGGCTTTTTTGGCTTTTTGTCTTGCAAACTTGCGTAAATGCAATGGAGTGTAAGGAGAGGTCTATGCATCCCAGATCAGGTGTTCTTAGGGAATCGAGTTACAAGGAACCCCAATGACCTTTTATTTAGGATATTTTTTTGATTTTCGTATTTTTTGGGATTTTTACAAACTCACGTAAAATGATGGAATGCAAAGCATGATCAAAGATCATTTATTTGGCTATATACAAAAGAAATGGAAAAAGCATAGAGTCTAGACATTGCTCGGTTTCCGGAATTCTAGCCATCACTACTTTGGTTGTCGTGGGTTGTCCTATCTCTTTTGAATTAATAAACATTCATGAAGCAATAGAATTATTAATCAAATCATGCAAGAATCAAATAATTTTCAAATTTTGATTCATTCATTTTTAGCTCAACTGTTTTGAGAATATGGTTCTGAAACTATGAATTCTACTATGAAAAGTTATATTAACGATGATACTCTAATCAAGGCAGTAAGCTCTAATCTAACAGATATCAGAGTTCATAAAAAAAATAAATCCATAATATTCCATGGTAAAATGAAGCATATGAGACAGAAATATAGGAGTGAATATGGTTGATCTGAAACTTTTAAGGTGTGTTTCACAACGAAGCAAAGTGTGTGCACTATGCACTCCCCAAAGCTTAAATGTCACATTGTCATCAATGTGTGTGAGATATAGATAGAGGACAATGACAAAATAGGTAGCTACACAACAAAATAATTTCTCTCCCCAAGCTAAAATCAGATGGTGCCTGGTGTGGACAGATGGGCATAAAAATTGGGGAGAGAAGCAAAGTAAGCATCATAAAATTAGGGTGGGCAATCAAATCATAGAATAAGGTGTGGTGCAAAAGATTATTATGTAACCATCATATGGGGTGAATTTATTAAACTAAGAAAGCTTTAAAAATCCTATACGTTCCTCTCGATGTCGAGAGGATTCGTATTTATTTAAAGCATAAAAATTTATACTACTGCTACACTACTGGATTGATACCACATGTAGCAAAAGGTGGATCCAGTATCTTTGTTGGTGCAGGCAACTGCTCCAACTGATCCTTTCGTGACTCTGCCAGCTGCGTGTAGCTACGGATACCAACGAACTCCAACAATGCAGCCCTTATCATCTCCCCAAGGGTTCCACCAGAACCCTGTAGGAGACAAGCTACATCAGTTCGTCTCTGAAATTTTTTCCCCGTGATATATGAATCCCAAAGAAAGTCATCGACAGAAATAATGGAAATTAAGTCTAGTTGATGATACTCCCTGAGATTGTATCTCTGCTCCCGTGCACCATGTCTTCCAACTCCTCATTGCTCTCCTTAGTTTTGTCAGGTAACGCTTCCGCGTGGTCTACTTCAGACTCTTCGATGGTGGACACATCCCAAAGTATCAGAAACTCTTCGTTGTCCTCCTGCACCTCCTGGTCATATACGCATGTGTTCTGTAAAAAATGTGGTGTGTCTGGGACATCTAAATCAAGTATAGTATAATCATCAAAAAATAGGAGTGGAATCAAACGTGAATAACGAGCGTGTAAAAAGATTCTCTCTTAGTAAGAGCAATAAACTCCGTGTGATGGTCTTCAGCGTCAGTGGAAGTGTGAGGTGGCTGCAAAAGTTCTAATGGGGGAGGGTAGTGCTCAGGATCCTCATAAATGGCTGTATCCTCGTCCCAATGTACGACCCCCTCAGTGTCAAGCTCTGACTCCGCGTGTACGACCTTCTCAAAAGCATGCTCCGGTCCTGCTGGTGCATGTGTCAGATAGAGGGACCAACGGGATGCAAAAGTATCCTCATGTTCTCCAGGTATGGACGTAGATGTGTCGCCCTCGGATGCATCGTATCTGTCATCCCATGCAAGGTAGATAACCTCAATGTCTTCTCCCTCTGAATCCTCTCCGTCTAACCATTCATCGTAAGAACTAGCTGGATAGATGTGTAGAGGAGCAACGATAGCACAACCCAACTCTTCAGTGACATCAGAAGTGGTTGTAATCGCGTTAGGCATCACGATCTCGTCAGAGGTGACAACGTCCATTTCCTCACAGCACACTGCCTCGGCCTCCTCCTCGGGCTACTCAAGTATAGAAGGTAATGTAAATTTCTTCTTCTTCTTTTTATGCACACTTCTTCGTTTCTGTCCTGGAACTCGAGGCATCAGATGGCTTGGCTTGGCCTTCTCAATAGTAAGTGTAGTTGACTCAATGGGCTCAAGTGTCTCTTCCACAGTATAGAAATGGGCCTTGTTCCCCTCAACTAGAGCGAATACTTCACCATTGATTCTACCTGCAGGAGCGATGCGATGAGTAATAAAAATTTGAAATGCAAGCTCAGAATGATCACCTACCATTAGTCATTAGACTGGTGGATTGAACTACATCCACGAGTCTCCTCAATAGGTATGTATATGTATCCTTATTTTGCTCAACCTGAGGGAATGTTTCAAGAATGCGAGACGGCTCGGGCACGACATCAGAAGCAATGTCATTGTTGCCTTTCAGGCTCTCATCCTTGATGTAATGTTGTGAATCTTCTTCCCCAAGCTGAACGTCATCGTCACTCTCCATAGCCAATCTGTGTTCTTTGCATGCCTATGATGTCAGGTGCTCATGAGCTTGAAGAGCCCTACAGAGTTCATCGACCTCTTGTCGCAACCTAAGGGTCTCATTCCGCTGAGATTTAATAAGTGCCCCGCTCTCCTCAAACCATGCGAGCACCAAATTGATGGGATGATCAGTACTCAATAGACAGACACGGCTTTTGTAAGGCATGTGTCCCTCCCCAGCACAAGACTCGCAGTAGGCATAGCACTCTGAATAATGATCATATTCTTCCATCTGATAGTATGGATCCTGTGGATAATATCCGTATTCTTCCATTATACCTGAATAGTCAAAAACAAACAACATGGACAAGATATCAGTGGTACAAGAGAAAGAGATAATAATAAAGTGATGGCGGGGAAAAAATCTCTTTTTATTTCTTTTTATAAATTTTCAAGTGTTATATATATTTTTTAGTTTTTATTTATTCGAAGTCTAGCAACCTAATTGTGATAAATAGGTAGTATGGCGGAACGCCTCCCCGGCAACGGCACCATTTTGTTGTTCTGCGAGGATGCACACTCCCAAAAAGGCAATGCACACACTCACCCTCAAGTGAAGGGTGTCAAAACTGTTGGGTTTTGAGGACCCTCAGGGCACAAATCTCTATGCACGTCCTACGTCGGAAGAACGATAGAGGCAAAATGAAAATCATGCAGTGGAAAAATGTTAAACTATTTAAAATGCAACCATAAGGGTTCAAGACCCTAGCATGATCACTGCCAACTTGAGGTGGATATGACCACCCCAACAAAGATCTAATCTACTGCAATATATTAAAAGAAAGTAATTAAACTACATGCCCGGAACCTTGCTTGCACCGACAAGGTGTACCGAACCGCGTCCGAGCTGCTCCACGTCCTTAGCTGAACCGCTTCCCGAGCCGCTCCTGTTCCCGAGCCGAACCGCTTTTCGAACCGCACCGTGTCCCAAGGCGAGCAAGCCCCTTGTCGCTGAGCCAACCACGTGTCAAAGAAGTTTCACTTGAGTGGATCCTCCGTCAAGACTTCGGATCCGATCCGAGCCCCTTCGTGGCTTTGCTAGAGCCATTCAGGAGCAAGGCAGAAATTTAGGGAGAGGAGAAAAAATATTTATTTTAAGATTAAATACGAGCGTGCTCCAAACTTTTGGGGGCCGCTTAGATCTAGAGCTTGGCACGAGTTTAGAGGAAGAGGGCAGGCCCCTATTTATATAGGCGACTGACCCCTCTCCTTTACTCCACTTCCGATGTGGGACTAAATATTTGGAGTAATAATTCAAGTTAGTTTGTCATTCATAAAGGCCAAACTTACATGAATTTTAACTCCCTCAACGTTGAGCTTCACATTTGATACAACCTATCAAATTGAAGAGAGCTGAACGGTGAATTCGTAGAAAAAACGACGAGTCAATCGAAGTCTGTTTGACCCTTCAAACAAGGGTCCAAAGATCAGCCCAAACATGATTTTCGTGAAAACAACTAGCCGCCGGCACAAAACAGCACTAGGGTTCAGAACCCTGAGTGTGGGGCCTGATCGGTCCATATTTTACACCTTTTTTATGCATGTTTGCATATAATTTTGATCTCCCATATCGTGTTTTTCATGATTATTCGACGATATTGTGTTGCTTTTCACTATTTCTTGTTTTTGTCGGATTTCAGAAAATATGGAGCGATCGGGAGCATAAATGAGATCACAGGACTTGCACGCATACTAGAGCATCGCCCATGGTGCTATCAAGGAGCTAGCAGCACCAAATGATGAGTGGAAGAAGAAGAAGATCGATAGAATCGGCAAAGAGGTGAGGAGGAGAAGATTTGACTCCAGAAACAGGCCACTCGGACGAGTACGCAGTTCACTCGACCGAGTGAAAAAGCATACTCGGCCGAGTACGACTAATACGAGAATGCCTTGTGCCACAATGCACTCGGCCGAGTGGATAATTCCACTTGGCCGAGTAGAGATCGCCACTCGACCGAGTGAGTCAGGATTTCTAAAGGAGATTGAAGCCGACTCTCTGGAATTTTGGGGAGCAGAGCAAAAGACCTACTCGGTCGAGTAGGAAGTCCACTCGACCGAGTGAGAAATCCCACTCGGCCGAGTGACGCAGAGCGCCAGACCCCCAAAACCCATATCTTCTTTGTTTCTATTTGGGTCTGTCACTCGGCCGAGTGAGATTCCCACTCGGCTGAGTAGCGTCGCCAGCCTGTATCGTAAACTAGGGTTCTGGACTGCGCCATGGGCAAATTTGTCAGTGTTTTTGGCGGTTTTGGGCATGTATTTAAGCCCAGTTTTCATCCTAGTTTAGGGAGAGACCAGAAAATAGGTTTTAGCTTAATTCTAGTTGTAATTCCCCTTTGGAGATTGAAGAACACGAATCTGGTTTGTTATTCTTATCGAAATTTCGCATTTTTATGAATTGCTTTCTTCAAAATCTTCATTGTTGTATGTTTTCATTCATTTATTTTGCTATTGCTATGATGAATCGTGAGTAGTTTCACTGTTCTAGGGCACGGGGATGAACAATATGGATCCAATTTTAGAATTATGATTTATGAATTTCTGTCTTGCTAGAATTGTTAGAAGGTTAGGTTGTGATTGATTTATCACGGATAGCTAGGAATTTCCATCGATTTGGGTTTTGCAAGAGATTAGATTCCTATCGATAGGAAGGCCTAGATATTCGATTTAGATTTATAATCGAAATTCACTAGACTTGGTTTGCAAGAGATTGGATCAAAGCTAGAATTTTTATTATAAACCTATACCCATATTCGTTTGTAAGAGATTGGACAAATACGAGCTATCACAATCAAGATCGTAACTCGAGTTTGCACACTCGAGCAGCGATTGAACGATGATGTCGATCCTCATGCTAGTGGCTTAGGTTAGGGTTTGCACGAGAGTGGGCCCTAATCTAGGTCACTATAGACCGGAAATAGCGCTAGAGCGTGAGCTTGGTTCTCTATTTAGTTACGACTAGTTCACCTCAACACAAGTCTTGCAACATTGAGATTCTTGATTCACAGAGATAAATGACGATCCGTAGTGGGGATTCCCTAGCCCCAGATGCTTTTATTATATTGAATTTGAATTGTTAATTGAACGACTGTGACAAAAACATCCTATAAACCATCCTTCCACCAATAGCTTAGTGATCAAAATAGAGTACCGTCATTTGTCCATCCTCGTGTTCGATAACCGCTCGCCACTACACCGTGTGCTTGCGGTAAAACTACGACTGTCTCCCGGGTGTGTATCCAGGGGCCGATCAAGGCCCACAGGGTGGGCCCCACAGTTGACCCGGCCATCAGGCTGGCACAGGCTAGCTGGCGCCAGCCTGTGGCACCCCATTTGAGGCTAAAATGGGACGCCAGGCGCCAAAAAAAATGCGGCGGTCGCGGGCTGGCGCCTGCTTCTAGCGGGTACCCGCATCTGCTGGAGTGGGCACGGGCTGGCGCCTGCTCCTAGGGGCGCACGCACCCGTTATCAGGCTGGGTTCAGCCCAACTAGTTTGGGCTGACCCCTTTTGGGCCTTTTTGACTATATATTGAGCATTTGAACTCCGATTTCGACGCGGTTTGAACCTGTGTTTAGACCAGGACGATCCTTCCAACAAGGTAACTTTTCCTTGAATTTATTATATTAAATATTTTCGTAAACAATTTACGACACATTTAACTCAGTTTGCAACATATGCAAAATAGTTCCCTATATACGGTTTAAAAAATATCAGTTGCATCAAATGCAGTTTTCTATTTCTTGCATCAAATGCATATTCTCCCTAATGTTTCTACATATTACTAGACGAAGGTCGCACTCTGTGTGAGACCCTACAGCCTGACCCTACAATAGGTGGGGCTCGAAGCCCTAGACGGCAGTGACCACGAGCAGCAGGTGCCGTCCCTGTTTCAATATCATACTTATGTGGTTAACTTATTGACATGAGTGTTGTCGGGACCACCCTGACGGTGTCCATGATGAATTCTGCAGTTTTAGTCTATTCGTCAAAACTATGTCGTTTAGTTCAAGCCTAGGGTACAGTCAAACTGTCAACCCCAATAGCTCGAAGCCGGTTAGTCTCCATCGATCTTTAGTCAAATAATGGTGGACATATTCCAACATACTCTTTCACTATAGATCGAACTAACACTACGACACTAACTCCCATTGACCGGGAGGGACGAATCATATCTTGGTCATTACTCTCCTCGCACGCTTCAAATGTCACCAAACCAAAGACCTTTCAACAGGGCTTACCCGAGGCTAGATCAGTGATCTAAGTGACACCATTCACGCAATGGTTCGTACAATGATCTCAAGTCAAAAGACCAACTTGCCTATCATCACTGAGAGTTATCATTGACAGATGGGTCAATCATAATCATATGATAACTCTTGTTGGGTCGTTCAGTGAAATCATTCTCCAATGAGCACATGTGTCTCTTCTTCAACTTTGCCAAATCAAACGACCATGAGATCATCGTTACCGCTATACGGTGAACACTAAGACACAATGGTCTATTCGATCTTTCGATATCCTTTTCTCAAAACATCTACGACCACGGACATTTCTAGACTTTTGCTACTAACGGTCAAGCACTTCTCCATGATCAAGATCATCATCTGAATACATGTTTGACCTTGCATTAAGTCTCAGGACTTCACCTAAGTTTCTAATGATTACAACATTACTGTTAGCTTAGATAAATTCTTACCATACAGCTTACTGTAATTTTGAACAAGATGTTTGTATAGATACACCGAGATAAATTGCCTCAAGGGCATACCCATCTCTCAACATCTCCCACTTGCACTCGGGCCCATTTATCCCGGTACCTCATACCGCATTTACACATAGGTTTTTTTCAGACTTCATGTGGTAGACCCTTCGTGAGTGGATTTGCTAAAACGTCTAATGTATAGACGTAAAAGGTTTTCTATGCTTAATTTATACCTCATATTTGAATCTCATCCAAATAATTCTCTTTGTCCCTCGGAATCCATAATATTTAATTTTCCTGGATATCATCCAGCTCTTCGTACCTTACGACAGTAATTTAAAATAAGTTACTGGTCATTTTAGACGGTTCATATTCATTTCTAACAAAGTGTCAACTTCTTTGACTACTTTGTTAAAACATATGTCCAGCCTCTTGATGCCTCGCAGGTATTTTATTCGCTCCCACTGACCTTGAAAACTCTCTGACCAATTCATATAAGTTCGTTCTTCTAAATCATATTTAGAAAACAGACTATAAATGAATGCTCTAGTTTTCATGGTCATTATGAGCATTTATATCGAGTTTGGTCCGAGTAGATCCGTACAAATCTGTTGGTCGAGGTAGTTCCATCATAATCCATTTATAGGAGTTAGGATGAAAACTGTTCTCAACCAACATATTTTGTACTTCACTATTTTCTTTCTGCACCAATCTTCAAACTTAAAGATTTACTTGCAGACAATAAGAAACATTTTCTTTGGGCACATAAACTAAAGTCCATACTTTATTACGTGCACAGACCTTTTCAGATTGCATCAAGTTATTAGTCATAGTCCTTACTCCGAATTTCATCATGGAAGTTGTCTAGGCTATCATCTACTATGATGTCTAACTCGACTCTTCGTCTTACGAGACTCGAGTAATCCTTTAACTTCCGAATGATTGATTTAATGAATATCTTAATGATAAGATCCTCACAGAACACTATCAAAACCTAGGCATTATTATTTGGGACTTAACTCAGAGGGAGGCTCGTAACTCAGAATCACTTGTCATGCATCGCACCATGTGTAACAAAGTGTGATTCATGCTCTCTAACACACTGATGTGTTAAGAGACTTGACCTAAGAGAAAATCACATTTTCTTTTAATTACGCAAGATTTATACCCCTAAGTATTCGACTTTTCGATCTAATCGAATCAGTTCAAACACTTCTGTCACTGTGTACTTCTATTTTTATCAGACTTGTGTTTCATCAAGAACACGTGTCGTAATAAAATAAGCATAACTTATTTAGGCTAATTTAGACTTAGGTCTGAATACATCCGTATGTACATGATCGTGAGTTCTCCAACTCATTCTCCCACTGTCTCACAGAAGGTGTTGAGCCAACATACCTTTGAGACAAGATTCACAAGTGTCTGTATACTTCATAATACGAGAGGTTAGACCCCTCTTTATGTGACTTCTGAAGCTTATTCTCTTTGGTACGGCCTTGTCTATTTTGCCATATAAGTTTTGTTATTATCTTGTGTATTCTTGTATTCACATTTAATACCTTGTCGTTATACAAATTACTCACATAAAACATTGCTTCGGAAGCAATATGACGACATTCGTCAAAAATGTGTTCGACGTCCTACATGGTCCAAGAAACTACAATTGTTTCTTTTTCCAACACGTATACAATCTTTCTTTTGTATAACTGTTATCCTAAAACCGTGATATCAAATATGTCACATTTTCTGTTCCTCTTCTTATGCCTTTACTAATGATAAATAAAACTATCTTTCTCAACTGACTTTCCTTAGTGTCTTCTTCCTTTTTCTAAATATCATTTAGATATTATGTGTCTCAACAAATTATTAGCTGTACAAGCACCCAACGTATCCAAACACTTGAGCTTTACAATCTTGAGTTGACTCAACAAGTTGCTTGACTCAAGATCTGATTTGGATACATGGTCTTGTACCGCTCATGCACTCATATTCGATTCAAACAATTTGATCGAATTTTCAAACCTTGCAGATCGAAACCGTTTTCCATACAATCTTGAGTTGACTCAACAAATTGTATGGAGAAACATGCTTTTGAACATCAGTATGTTCGAGCTGCCCCTTAAAGAGGCGAGTGACATGTAGCGTGCATTTATTTGTTGGACCCAGAGCTTAAGAAAATCATTGTCATGAAGCATGTGCTTTTAAGAAGGCCATTTAATGTCAATGAGAATATAATTTAGTTTATCAATTAGAATTTGAGTTGATATTCCATTAATCAACTATTTTGACCAGTTGACTTATTCTCTTAGAATATTATGTTTTAGATTCCATCGATAAACGTAACTACCCTAATTTAGATATATTCAATATTAAATATAGATAGAATGGCTTTTTTCTAACTATATCCTCCCACTATTTTTTGCGATCATTTTAAGCCTTAATAATGAACGATTTAAATAAATTAAATTAATGGGTAAGAGATCCTACCACCCTGAGTCTTACAACCTTGAGTGTGCTCAACAAATTGCTTGACTCTGTGATTGGTAGATGACTCTTCATCAATCATATCATATATGACTCTCTTATTGGTTTCTACCCCTAGCCACTTATGATCATGAGTGTTCTCATCCAAAGCACAATGACTAGGCTAGTCGAACCCTTGTTTTCATATCTCACTTAACTTATGTCGGCGCTTGGTGTATTCATGACGCGACGGTTTGAGTCAAGTCTAGACTACATCATTAGAGTAACTTACGTCGCTTGGTGTATTCACGACACGACGGTTTGGGTCAAGTCAAGATTACATCATATGTATTTAAGAAGTTGGTTTCTACAAGGTTGCCATGTCACAGCTTGAGTGTAGCTCAACAACTGAAACACGGGTCCTATAGTTGCCAACCCCTAAAACAAGGAGGGCTACGTTTTATCTTGAAAAAGATTATTAAACGTAATTGACTTAAATATAATCCAGGGTGTCATATAATCATGATTCGCGTCATTGCGGTCCAGCGAAACACGACTAATGAATTGACTAAGCCAGGATCACTTATCCCCAGCCTAGCTAGGGTGATCTAACAAACTTAGCCAAGCACATTGACCGGATCATGGTCCATTGAATGAAGCTTGTCATTTTATATGCGTGCCATAGACTAAAAGGCTTTTATTACAACTAGTTAATCCTATCAACTAGTCAATCCTAAAATTCAAAATTAATTAGGATTTGTTAATAACTTTTATTAAGTCCTTATCAACTATAAGGTTCATTCGTATAACGTGTGTAACGACTGGTTTTCATGTATTTGGATTATCTATATTATATATATATGTTTCGGTGGATTTTCTCCTTATGTAAGGTTTTCGTCTCCGTAGCTTTTGTTTTCGATCGTTTCGTCGTGATTTTCTAGCTTCTTCCTTAAAATCGTTGATCTTGGAGTAAGTCACTCTTGACGAACTTCAGATCGCTCATATTTTAGAGTTAGAGTGATCTTAGATGGCGTAGGAATCTTCCTAGAACTTCGCGCTTCAATTCGGCACTTTTAGTGCACTTTAGTTGGTTCAAGAAGGGGGACCAATCGACTAGATTGAGATCTAGTCGGTCAGGAACTCTACTGGAACCGACTAGTTCATTGAATCAATTGTACATGAGTTACTGTTTACTCTTAGTCGGTCTAAGAACAACCACCGACCGACTAGATGTGAAACTAGTCGGTCAGAACTTGCTCTCAGACCGACTAGTTCCTTTGATAAATTTGACCTGAGTTACTGTTTATCGTTAGTCGGTTTATGAACACTCACTGACCGACTAGGTTGCAAACTAGTCGGTCGACGGGCCTTCACAGACCGACTAATTCAATAACCAGATTTATTCTCTTTTTCGATGCTTGATTTTAGTCGGTCATAGTTGGTCGACCGACCGACTAGTTGTTGAACTAGTCGGTCAACAACCCTTCTTTGACCGACTAATCACTGTCGTAAACCTAGGGTTTGCCCAGCCGCCGACTTTTCCTATTTAAACCCCCCAATCGTTTTTCTTTCTTCTTTCATTTCTCCTGAGCCTCCTTCTTCCCCAAATCATCATCCATCTTCCCCTAGCCTTCCTCCTTCATCAAGAGCCTCTCCCCCTCTCCATTTAGGCCGGCCACCACCTCTAGGTCGCCAGAAAACCCCCAAAAAACCCCAAAATCTCATTTCTCCAAATTTTCTCCCCATTTCCAGATCTGAACCCTAGTTTCCCGGATCGTTTCTTCCGTTGCCGTGCTTGCTCGGCATCGATCTTCCGCTTCCTACGGTAGTGATCGATCTCTTAATATTCTCATAACCCATTTATGTTTTTGTGAAACCCTAATAAAAATGGATGTTGTTTTGATGGTTGTTTCTCCATTACAGCGACTTCCCCGTAGATTAGTGTCCGTGAGACGAACCTTCATGATCGTCATCCTCGGTGCTAGGCAAGTGAAACTTGTCACTTAGGGTTTTAGGCCATGTCTTAGGCCATTTGCTTGTTGTAGGCGTAAAAGAGACTAGGCGACGAAATGATACTCGCCTAGGCGTAATTTCAGGATCTAGCTTGATAACGAAGCTAGATCCGTCATGTATCATGTTGAATAACTACCATGTCATGTTTAATTCCAATTAACGGTACGCGAATTAATTGTCATGTCATTACATTCTTTAAATGTTCCCGTGATTGCGTAGCACCGCTACACCTAGTGAATTGATTGAGGCTAGGCACCTGCTTTTAGCAGGCACAACCCTACGCCAAATTGTGAACCTGAAAACAAGCTCTTGTGCGGGGCAACCCTGGCTCATTTACTGAGCATCGTGTGTAGGGACCCTGGCTTGTTTACGTGTGGGAGGGGTAAGGGTTAAGCGGCCAA
Source organism: Scilla litardierei (assembly GCA_030789695.1). Classification (NCBI taxonomy): domain Eukaryota; kingdom Viridiplantae; phylum Streptophyta; class Magnoliopsida; order Asparagales; family Asparagaceae; genus Scilla; species Scilla litardierei. The sequence continues at coordinate 29,345 of JAULAV010002971.1, read as the reverse complement.
TCAACTGGGAGTCTGCCAGGTCAGCAACTTTAGTTGTAAGGCGTAAACTCTGGGTTTTGGGGTAGTGTTAAGCGGCCAATCAGTGTGAATGTCCAACAGTTCAGCTGTAAGGCGTAAACATCTACAAATAACTTGAAACGTGACTAGTGAAAAGATTGAGATTGTTAGTAGCTTGGCTACTCCTGTCATGCCATGATAATTGTTCTCTTGCATCTATTGTTACAACATGCCTTTCTTGTGCTCTCACGCCATAATTGCCATGTCATGCATACTATAACTGCTAGGTTGTTAGTTTACCTTACCTTCAGTTTCCTTGCCCAAGTCTTTTAGACTTGCTGACATGTGCCCCTTTACTCTTTCGGGTGACACATGTTAGATCCTGAGCCTGAGGGTGCTGCTGAGGACGTGGTGTTTGCTGATGCTGAGTCAGAACCCACGTTCATCGAGGAGTTTGAGGACACCGGAGACCAGTTTTAGTGTCTTCACTGAGCTTACCTTTTGTTAGACTGTTTGTTGTCGGTGCGTAACACCAATACTCTATTTATGTTTGTCCTTGTTGGCCTTGTTCTGGGCCTTTAGACTCTTTCTTTTAGCCTGGTGGCTTTTCTGGATATTGAACTTAATTTTAATGTTTGGACATTGCTGAGATTTGGGATTTTATTTCTGTATCTCCTTGTGTTATTATCTTGTTCTGCTCGTGGTTACAGGGACCTGCATATGTTTTATTGACGTTTATCAGGCGTGTGGCTTCACATCTCCACGTCTGTGCGGACCTTCTCACGTCTCGCCTCCATTTTAGGGAAGCGGGGCATGACAGGTTTTGTTGGTGGCCCATGCAGGTCATCTTCTGTAACTGCGAATTGTCGGAATAACGATAATAATATTAGAATGTCCAATAAACTAAGTTCGACATCCGAGTCATAAGCTATGAGTCTAATCTGCTTCATTTTCTGTGTCATTAGATGGCAGGAAGGCGATTTACCCGTGGTGGTGGTAGTGCGCCCCCTCATGACGAGGAGCCTAAGCGGGAGCCCACCAATGGGGAGATGATGCGGATGATACTTCAGATGATGCAGGTGCAACAGGGCGTGCTCCTGCAAGTCCAGAATGCTCCAGTTGTTCGGGGTGTTCGGGCAATCCAGGATGCCCCTCACTCCGAGCCAGGAGCGAAGCAATTTCGGGAGCTGGGTCCCGCTTATTTTGATGGGACTGAGGGTCCTCTAGCTACCGATGAGTGGATTCGGAACATTGAGGATAATTTGAAGTTGGCGAAGATCAGCCCGGCTGGATGGGTTGATTTGGCGAAGAGGCAACTCAAGGATAATACTCGGAACTGGTGGGATGCGGAAGAGAAGATGTTGGTGGAGCCAATAGCTTGGGATACCTTTAAGTCCAGGTTTGATGAGGAGTTCTTTCCGAAGGCTGCTAGGAAGGAGATGCTGCAGCATTTTATTGAGCTGAAGCAATGGAGCTCGTCGGTGGACCAGTACCACCAAGAGTTCACTAGGCTGAGTCGGTTCGCATCGAAGATGGTGCAGGATACTTATGAGAGGGCTCAGAGGTTCTTACAGGGACTTGCTTTGGAGCTTCAGAGTTTTGTGACTTCCTCTGATCTGGACTCTTACCAGAAGGTTCTGGTAGCTGCGAGGAGGCAGGAGCTGAACCTGAGCCAGAGGAGAGGACATGTTTCTGGTGCTGGGAAGAGGCCTATGGAGCAGGCCAGGGTGGTGGTTAGGCCTGGTTTCAAGCCTAATCATTCGGTGCAGTTCAAGAGGCCAGGAGGGCCTAATCAGAAGACTTGCCATTTCTGCGGCAATCCTGGCCACATCAAGGATCAGTGTAGGAAATTTCTGGGCCAGTGTTTGGTTTGTGGTGATGCTTCTCATGTCGCGAAGGATTGTCGGCATGCGAATCAGCTGCGGAGAGCACCTGTTGCAGCACAGCCGTTGCAGCAGAGAGCGCCTGTTCCTGCTGGACGTGGAGCAGCTCTTGTCCCCACAGAGGCAGGCTTTTCAGCAGGCTTTTCCGTCGAGGAGGCAGGCATTTCTGATGACCGCTGTGGAGAGCGAGGCTGTGGATGAGGTTATTACAGGTAATCCTCAATCTAGCTATTCCTTTCTTATTTGGCTTTGTTTGTTAGATTATGTTGTTTGCTTGAATATGATTGTTTGCTAGACTAGGGCTTGATTGTTAGACTGTTTGTAGGTGTGGTTTTGGTGTGCACATTTCCTGCACGAGTCCTCTTTGACTCAGGTGCATCAATGTGCATTATTTCTCGGAGCTTCGTGGAGAAGCATTCCTTGTCGACGTCCCCTCTTTCCAAGAGTTGGAATATCGTTACAGGGAATGGCGTGGTCTCGGTGCATCTTGGTTGCAATTCTTGCTCGTTGATGGTTTGTGGACATGAGCTTTACGTTGATTTCATTGTCCACGACATCATCAACTATGATGCGGTCCTTGGGATGGATTGGCTTGCGAGCTTCTATGCTACGATCGACTGTCGGAGGAAGAAGGTGGTGTTCGAGATTCCCGGACATCCAGTGTTCGAGTTCAGTCGAGGTAGCAGTTCGCTTGGTCCTGTCAGGTTTCGGGCCAGGGAAGTGGAGATTGTGGCTATGCAGTTGGAGCTGGAGAGGCCAGCAGTTGTGCGGGAATTTGATGACGTCTTCCCCGAGGAGATGTCTGGGTTGCCACCCGATCGAGCTCTCGAGTTTTCGATTGATCTTATTCCGGGAGCGCAGCCGATTTCAAAGGCGCCATATCATATGGCACCCGCTGAGTTGGAGGAATTGCGGAAGCAGCTGGATGAGCTTTTGCAGAAGGGTTATGTCAATCCTAATGTGTCTCCGTAAGGAGCACCGGTGCTGCTAGTGAAGAAGAAGGATGGTTCGCATCGCATGTGCGTGGACTATCGGGAGCTGAATGCGGTGATCATCAAGAATAAATACCCGTTGCCTCGTATCGATGATATTTTTGATCAACTTGGAGGTTCGAGGGTGTTTTCGAAGTTGGATCTAAGGAGTGGTTATCATCAGCTGAAGGTGAAGAAGGAAGATGTTCCGAAGACAGCGTTCATGACGAAGTATGGACACTACGAGTTTGTGGTTATGCCCTTCGGTGTAACCAACGCACCCGCAGTTTTCATGAATATGATGAATCTAATCTTCTACGACTTTTTAGATAAGTTTGTCGTTATCTTTATTGACGACATTCTGATCTATTCGAAGTCGGAGAAGGAGCATGCGTCCCACTTGAGGACGGTGTTGGAGATTTTGAGGAGGCATCGTTTGTATGCTAAGTTTTTGAAGTGCGAGTTTAGGCTGGACAGAGTTGCTTTTCTCGGGCATGTGGTGATTGGAGATGGTATTTCAGTGGATCCCGAGAAGATCAGGGCCATCAGAGAGTGGCATGTTCCGCAGTCAGCGTCTGAGATCCGGAGTTTCCTTGGACTTGCTGGTTACTATCGGTGCTTCATTAAGGACTTTTCCCGTATTGCTGAGTCGATGACCAGATTGACGCGGAAGGATGTACCTTTTGTTTGGTCGGGTGATTGTGAGAATTCCTTTGGTGTTCTGAGGGAGAGATTGACGACTGCCCCTATTCTTGTTGTGCCTGATCGCAGCGGTGGATTTGAGATCTTTTGCGATGCTTCTCGCAAGGGTCTTAGTTGTGTGCTGCATCAGCACGGGCATGTTGTGGCGTATGCTTCGCGTCAGCTCAAGACTCATGAGAAGAATTACCTGATGCATGACTTGGAGTTGGCTACTGTCGTGTTTGCGCTCAAGATTTGGAGGCACTTCCTGCTGAGTGAGAAAGTAAAGATCTTCACCGATCACAAAAGCTTGAAGTATATGTTTACTTAGAAGGAGCTCAACATGCGACAGCATTGATGGTTGGAGCTCATGGCGGATTATGAGATTGATTTGCAGTATCACCCTGGCAAGGTGAATGTGGTTCCTGATGCGCTGAGTAGGCTTCCGGCGGTGATGATTTTGACTTCGCAGTGGAGATTGCAGCAGGATTTTTACGAGTCTGGTGTGGAGATTGTTCTTCCTGGAGAGGCTTCTTTGTTGATGTGTATGCAGATACAGTCGACGATTGTGGATCGGATCAAGGCTGGCCAGGCTGAGGATCCGAAGCTGGTGAAGATTCGGGAGCAGGTGGAAGTCGGTCTGCGGACTGACTTTTTGGTTCATGAGGATGGCTCGCTGAGGTTTGGAGCTAGGTTGTGTATGTCAGCTGGGGATATTAGAGAGGAGTTGATGGTGGAGGCGCACAGTTCGCCGTATTCTGTGCATCCTGGTGGGACCAAGATGTACAAGGATATTCGTCTGAACTATTGGTGGCATGGTATGAAGAGGAGTGTGGCTCGGAGTGTATCCAAGTGCTTGGTTTACCAGCAAGTGAAGGAGGAGCATCAGCATACGGTAGGGTTGCTACAACCGCTTCCGATTCCGGAGTGGAAATGGCAACACATCACTATGGATTTCGTGACTGGACTACCTCGGAGTCCGAAGAAAAATGAAGCGATTTGGGTGATCGTAGATCGATTGATCAAATCCGCGCACTTTATTCCATTCCGAGTGGGACAGTCCACTGAGGCGCTAGCGAGGAGATACATGGAGGTAAATTCTTTTACTATCCGTTTCTATTTCCTTTTCCTAGTTTGGATAGTGATGTAACGTGAATCGTGCAGGAGATTGTACAACTTCACGGAGTCCCCATGAGTATCGTGTCGGACAGAGACACGAGGTTCACATCTCAGTTCTGGCAGAGTTTGCAGAAGAGTTTGGGTATGCGTCCGAGTTTCAGCACGGCGTACCATCCGCAGACGGATGGCCAGTCCGAGAGGATGATTCAGATCTTGGAGGACATGCTGAGGGCGTGCATGTTGGATTTCAAGGGTTCGTGGGAGGACCATCTACATCTGGTAGAGTTTTCCTACAACAACAGCTTCCAGGCGAGTATTGGCATGGCGCCTTTCGCCGCGCTTTATGGGAGGAAATGTCGATCGCCATTGAGTTGGGATGACGTTGGTGATCGGGAGCTGTTGGGACCTGAGATGATTGTGGAGGCCGTGGATGTTGTCAAGAACATTCGGGAGAGGTTGAGGATTGCTCAGGACCGTTTTAAGCATTGGATGGATGCTAAACGCCGTCCTTTGGAGTTTCAGCCAGGCGACCATGTGTTCTTGAAGATTTCCCCGAATCGTGGTGTGATTCGCTTTGGGAAGCGAGGGAAGTTGAGCCCATGATACATTGGACCGTTTGACATTCTGGAGAAAGTTGGCGAGGTAGCCTACCGCTTAGCCTTGCCGTCGTCTTTGGAAGGAGTTCACAATGTTTTTCATGTGTCGCAGCTTCGTCGATACATTAGCGATCCATCTCATGCTGTGGATTTCTCGGAGATTACCGTTCGCCCTGATATGACGCATGACCAGCATCCAGTGCAGATTCTGGACAGGCGTCAGAAGTCACTCCGGAACAAGGTTGTCGATCTTGTGAGGGTGATGTGGCGACACGGCTCGCCAGGAGAGTCTACTTGGGAGAATGAGGATGAGATGCGAGAGCGTTTCTCACTTTTGTTCCCGGACACGTGAGTGTTGGGAAATTCCGAGGACGGAATTTTTCTTAAGTTGGGGAGGATGTAACGACTGGTTTTCATGTATTTGGATTATCTATATTATATATATATGTTTCGGTGGATTTTCTCCTTATGTGTGGTTTTCGTCTCCGTAGCTTTTGTTTTCGATCGTTTCGTCGTGATTTTCTAGCTTCTTCCTTAAAATCGTTGATCTTGGAGTAAGTCACTCTTGACGAACTTCAGATCGCTCATATTTTAGAGTTAGAGTGATCTTAGATGCCGTAGGAATCTTCCTAGAACTTCGCGCTTCAATTCGGCACTTTTAGTGCACTTTAGTTGGTTCAAGAAGGGGGACCAACCGACTAGATTGAGATCTAGTCGGTCAGGAACTCTACTGGAACCGACTAATTCATTGAATCAATTGTACAGGAGTTACTGTTTACTCTTAGTCGGTCTAAGAACAACCACCGACCGACTAGATGTGAAACTAGTCGGTCAGAACTTGCTCTCAGACCGACTAGTTCCTTTGTTAAATTTCACCTGAGTTACTGTTTATCGTTAGTCGGTTTATGAACACTCACCGACCGATTAGGTTGCAAACTAGTCGGTCGACAGGCCTTCACAGACCGACTAATTTACTACCCAGATTTATTCTCCTTTTCGATGCTTGATTTTAGTCGGTCATAGTTGGTCAACCGACCGACTAGTTGTTGAAGTAGTCAGTCAACAACCCTTCTTTGACTGACTAATCGCTGTCGTAAACCTAGGGTTTGCCCAGCCGCCGACTTTTCCTATTTAAACCCCCCAATCTTTTTTCTTTCTTCTTTCATTTCTCCTGAGCCTCCTTCTTCCCCAAATCATCATCCATCTTCCCCTAGCCTTCCTCCTTCATCAAGAGCCTCTCCCCCTCTCCATTTAGGCCAGCCACCACCTCTAGGTCACCGGAAAACCCCCCAAAACCCCCAAAATCTCATTTCTCCAGATTTTCTCCCCATTTCCAGATCTGAACCCTAGTTTCCCGGATCGTTTCTTCCGTTGCCGTGCTTGCTCGGCATTGATCTTCCGCTTCCTACGGTAGTGATCGATCTCTTAATATTCTCATAACTCATTTGTGTTTTTGTGAAACCCTAATAAAAATGGATGTTGTTTTGATGGTTGTTTCTCCATAACAGCGACTTCCTCGTAGATTAGCGTCCGTGAGACGAACCTTCGTGATCGTCATCCTCAGTGCTAGGCAAGTGAAACTTGCCACTTAGGGTTTTAGGCCATGTCTTAGGCCATTTGCTTGTTGTAGGCGTAAAAGAGACTAGGCGACGAAATGATACTCGCCTAGGCGCAATTTCAGGATCTAGCTTGACAACGAAGCTAGATCCGTCATGTATCATGTTGCATAACTACCATGTCATGTTTAATTCCAATTAACGGTATGCGAATTAATTGTCATGTCATTGCATTCTTTAAATGTTCCCGTGATTGCGTAGCACCGCTACACCTAGTGAATTGATTGAGGCTAGGCACCTGCTTTTAGCAGGCACAACCCTACGCCAAATTGTGAACCTGAAAACAAGCTCTTGTGCGGGGCAACCCTGGCTCATTTACTGAGCATCGTGTGCAAGGACCCTGGCTTGTTTACGTGTGGGAGGGGTAAGGGTTAAGCGACCAATCAACTGGGAGTCTGCCCGATCAGCAACTTCAGTTGTAAGGCGTAAACTCTGGGTTCTGGGGTAGTGTTAAGCGGCCAATCAGTGTGAATGTCCAACAGTTCAGCTGTAAGGCGTAAACATCTACAAATAACTTGAAACGTGACTAGTGAAAAGATTAAGATTGTTAGTAGCTTGGCTACTCCTGTCATGCCATGATAATTGTTCTCTTGCATCTATTGTTACAACACGCCTTGCTTGTGCTCTCACGCCATAATTGCCATGTCATGCATACTATAACTGCTAGGTTGTTAGTTTACCTTACCTTCAGTTTCCTTGCCCAAGTCTTTTAGACTTGCTGACATGTGCCTCTTTACTCTTTCGGGTGACACATGTTAGATCCTGAGCCTGAGGGTGCTGCTGAGGACATGGTGTTTGCTGACGCTGAGTCAAAACCCGCGTTCATCGAGGAGTTTGAGGACACCGGAGACCAGTCTTAGTGCCTTCGCTGAGCTTACCTTTTGTTAGACTGTTTGTTGTCGGTGCGTAGCACCAATACTCTGTTTATGTTTGTCCTTGTTGGCCTTGTTCTGGGCCTTTAGACTCTTTCTTTTAGCCTGGTGGCTTTTCTGGATGTTGAACTTAATTTTAATGTTTGGACATTGCTGAGATTTGGGATTTTATTTCTGTATCTCCTTGTGTTATTATCTTGTTCTACTCGTGGTTACAGGGACCTGCATATGTTTTATTGACGCTTATCAGGCGTGTGGCTTCACAGCTCGACGTCTGTGCGGACCTTCTCACGTCTCGCCTCCATTTTAGGGAAGTGGGGCGTGACAACGTGCTACCCTAATCATTATTAGGATTTTAACAAATTCAATTTCAACACTTTAAAGTGTAGTCTTTTAATGAGAATCATTATGATAACGATTAAAATAATAATCGTTGTTAAAGAACTACCAAAATCAGGAATTAGTTTTTAAAAGGTTGTAATGAATTATTAAAACATAGCATGTCATATAAAATTTATCTTATAAATTTTAAACAGGTTTTTAATGGCTAACCTAAAAGGTTTCATGAATTATCAAAAAATTAAGCATGGCCATTAAACATAAACTACACTAATTTTATCACATAAAATAGATGTCCAACTATTTAACATTTAAATAGAAACAAACATATTAAAAATTTATCTAATAAATAATTAATATGCATCTATAATTTAACACTTAAATTAAAATTATGATTTTAAAACATAAAATTATCACATAATTTTTATTTCAAAAAACTTTGTTTTAAAATCATCATAAAACATTAGCATGCTTGTAAAAGGACTTTATCACATAAAATATTTTATAAAGCAACTAAAAATAAAATCTCATTTTAACATTATTTCATAAAGTCAAAAACGGATTTTAAAAGTAGATTAAAAACATACATTCAATTAACATATTGCAGTCCTTAGGTCGTATGCAGACCTATGCTCTGATACCAATGTTGGGGTTTGAGGACCATCAGGGCACAAATCTCTATGCCCATCCGACGTTGGACGAACGATAGAGGCAAAATAAAAATCATGCAACTGAAAAATGTTAAATTATTTAACATGCAACCCTAAGGATTCAAGATCCTAGCAGGATCTCTGCCAACTTGAGGTGGATATGACCACCACAGGAAGGATCTAAGCTACTGCAATATATTAAAAGAAAGCAATTAAACTACATACCTGGAACCTTGCATGCACCGATAAGGTCTACCGAACCACATCCCGAGCCGCTCCCTGTCCTGAGCTGAACCGCTTCCCAAGCCGCTCCTGGTCCCGAGCCGAACCGCTTCCCCAACCGCACTGCGTTCCGAGGCGAGCAACCCCCTTGTCGCTGAGCCAACCATGCGCCGAAGAAGTTTCACTTGAGTGTATCCTCCGTTAAGACTTCGGATCCGATCCGAGCCCCTTCGTGGCTTTTCTAGATCCCTTCAAGAGCAAGGCAGAAATTTAGGGAGAGGAGAAAAAAATATTTATTTTAAGCTTAGATCCGAGCGTGCTCCAAACTTTTAGGAGCTGCTCAGATCTAGAGCTTGGGACGAGTTTAGAGGAAGAGGGCAGGCCCCTATTTATATAGGCAGCTGACCTCTCCCCTTTACTCTACTTCCGATGTGGGACTAAATATTTGGAGTTAATAACTCAAGTTAGTTTGCCTTTCATAAAGGCCAAACTTTCATGAATTTTAACTCTCTCACTATTGAGCATCACATTTGATACAACCTATCAAATCAAATGGCGCTAAATGGTGAAAGGGTAGGGGAAAATGGCGAGTCAATCGGACTCCGTTTGATCCTTCAAACAAGGGTCCAAAGATTAGCCCAAACATGATTTTTCATGTAAACAACCAGCTGACGGCACAAAACAGCACTAGGGTTCAGAACCCTAAGTGTGGGGCCCACAGGGTGGGCCATACAGTTGTCCTGGCCCTCAGGCTGGTGCTGGCTGGCTGGCGCCAGTCTGGCGCCAGCCTGTGGCACCCTATATGAGGTGGTCGCCAGGCGCCCGCTTAAACAAGGCGCCAGGCGACCAAAAAATGGGGCATGCACAAGCCCGCCCGGGCGGGCGCCTGCGCCTACTCCAGCGGGCACCCGCTTCCAGCGGGCACCCGTGCTCATTATCAGTCTGGGTTCAGCCCAACTAGTTTGGGCTGACCCCTTTTGGGCCTTTTTGGCTATATATTGAGTATTTGAACTCCGATTTTGACGCGGTTTGAACTTGGGTTTAGCCAGGGATGATCCTGTCATCCAAGTAACTTTTTCCTCGCGTTTATTATATTAAATATTGTTGTAAACAATTTATGTCATATTTAACTCAGTTTGCATCATATGCAAAATAGTCCCCTATCTAAGCTTAAAAAATATCAGTTGCATCAAATGAAATTTTTTATCCCTTGCATCAAATGCACATTCTCCCTAATGTTTCTACCTATTACTAGACGAAGGTCGCACTCTGTGTGAGACCTTACAGCCTGACCCTACTACAGATGGGGCTCGAAGCCCCAGACAGCAGTGACCACGAGCACTAGGTGACGTCCCTGTTTCAATATCATACTTATATGGTTAACTTATTGACATGAGTGTTGTCGGCACCACCCTAACTGTGTCTGTGATGAATTCCACAGTTTTAGTCTCTTCGTCAAAGCTATGTCGTTTAGTTCAAGCCTAGGGTACGGTCAAACTGTCAACCCCAATAGCTCGAAGCCGGTTAGTCTCCATCGATCTTTAGTCAAATAATGTTGGACATCTTCCAACATACTATGGCCAGAGTTTTCACTATAGATCGAACTAATACTACGACACTAACTCACATTGACCGGGAAAGATGAATCCTATCTTGGTCATTACTCCTCGCACGCTTCAAATGTCACCCAACCAAAGACCTTTCAACGGGGCTTACCAGAGGCTAGATCAATGATCTAAGTGACACCGTTCATGCAGAGGTTCGTACAATGACCTCAAGTCAAAAGACCAACTTGCCTATCATCACTAAGAGGTATCATTAATAGATGTGTCAATCATAACCATATGATAACTCTTGTTGGGTCGTTCAGTGAAATCATTCTCCAATAAGCCCATGTGTCTGGTCTCCAACTTCGCCAAATCGGTACCGCTATACGGTGAAGACTAAGACACAATGGTCTATCCGATGTTTCGATATCCTTTTCTCGAAACATCTACGACCACGAACATTTCTAGACTTTTTCTCCTAATGGTCAAGCACTTCTCCATGATCAAGATAATCATCTTGATACATGTTTGACCTTGCATTAAGTCTCAGGACTTCACCTAAGTTTCTAATGATTACAACATTACTGTTAACTTAGATAAATTCTTACCATACACCTTACTGTAATTTTGAACAAGATGTTTACATAGATACACAGAGATATTGCCTCGAGGGCATACCCTTCTCTCAACAACAATATATTCCCGATGAGTTTGGGGTCGAATCCACTGGGAGGCATTGCTTATACTACCAATCGATTCCTAGGTTGGTTGGGCTTCGAATTTATTGTGGAGATGAATTACGAAGGAGGTCATAATGTCGATGGATGTGAATGGAGAGGATGTCACGATCAGCAAAACACAACCAAAGACTCCACACAAAAAGAAAACAAATAAAACAAAGAGAAATCAAATGCGGAAAATATCACTAGGGTGTCGAGATCCCTGCTAGGATCTTCAGGCATGGATATTAGGTTAAGGACCCTTTCGTCGAACTATAAATGAGGGTAGGAGTATCACATCCGAAGATGGGAACAAGTAATTAACTTTTGTTGTCCTACTTATCTAACATATCCATATGCTCAGTCGCTTTCGCTATGAACTTCACATATAGATACGTGCATTACGCTTAACACGGGTTCCCGTATCACAGATCTGTATCCACTCTCATGATCTATGGATTGGGATACTACACCACGGTTGGTTCTAGCAGTCAAGATACTCTCGTAGTCACCGACTAGCGGATTGGGGGTTAGTAATCACCCCTAGCACATGAGTCACTCTCATGATCACGGCCCTAGAAAGTGGCCACTAAGCCCTAATCAGATTTGTGGGGATTTTCCCTAGAATATGGAGCTACTTTCGCAATTCTCCAATTCTATGGCTAATCCCCCAAAATCCTTGTTTAAACTACCATTAAGTAACCCTAGATTTGTCCAACTAAGGTTAACTAAACATCCAATCCTTAGGATCCTAGGGTTCAACCTAACCCTAGCACTAGATCTACTCAATCATGGTAAAAGATATGAAAACAATAGAAGTCAACATCACAAGCAAATAAGAACATCAATAGAAGGGATTCAACAAAGGAAAATACTTAGCTTCACATAGATTCGATACAAAATCGCCAAGGAGGGGGCCGATAGCATGGCCTGACGTGTGTGTATGTTTTATATATCCACGCACGTCTTCTTTGTGTTTTTCCGCTATTTTCCGCGGTCTCGTATCCGTTTTCTCGTGTTTTATCGTTTTCTTTCACTTTTCCGTGTTTTTGTGTGTTTGCAGGAGTTTGCCAGCATAGGGGACACATAACGAAGATATCGTAAGTCCCTGGAGCAACGGGAGGAGTCACGCGTGATCCAGGGGGTCAGACGATGAAGATCGCCATCTTTCAGCCCCCCCACCCGATCGGTTGGACACAGTCAACCGATCGGGTGGTGCACGCGTGCACCACCCGGACAGCAGCTGAAGCTACGAGAGCATCAACTGACCGGGTCGGAGACCGGTTCAGCCCGACTGATCTCTCGGGAATTTGAAGCTGAACTCCAACCGATCGGGTGACCATCACCCGATCTATTCACCTGTAGCCAATTTCCCCAAGAGATGGCCCGGAGAGCTCACCTGATCCCTTGCAGACCGTGCCAAAACGTCCGAAGTTTCTGTCTTTTTCGGCAACAATTCCAACCGATCTGTTGATTTATCAACCGATCGGTTCACCCGACGACGCCAAGATCCAAACGGCTGGAAGCTTCCACCAACCGACCGTGTCGCCTGACCGGGTGAAGTCCTGAAGATCGCTGCCGAAGTTCGCAGCAGGTCACCCGATCGGGTGATTCTTCACCCGATCGGGTGACGTCATTTTCTATATATAGAAGCCCTAGGTTTCCAGAAACGTGGGCTGAGTTGTATTTTTTGCTGTTTTTTCTCTCTTGCGACGGCTGGAATTTATTTGATATTTGTAAGTTGTCTGATCTTTACCAAACTTTAATATAGTGTTATTTACATTGCTCTTACTACTTTTCAATCACCAGATCATGTTTTTAACGGTCGATTTTTATTTAGATTGCTTTTTACCTAAAATGTGTGAGTAGTTCCCCAATCTGGGATTTTGGTGGAAACCCCTTCGTGGGTTCTCTCTAATGCATCTATAGGACTAGGAAATCGATAGGGATTGGGAATCTATCGGTTACGCGGGGTGTTTCATTGTCATCGGCGGGAAAAAGACCGCCTTTGACCGTTGGGCCAAGGGGGAATAAACGGGCGGTTGACTCCCTAGCCATAGCTCACGCCCTTAGCGTAGACGTCGAATCCTAGCGTGCGGGAGTGGCAGGATGAGATGTTGGGAGTTATCATTGAGAGCTTAGTGCTCCCGGAGTCGGTCAGTATTAATGGACATGGGAATACCCACTGACCGAACCCGGGTAGTCCGGCGTATCATCCTGGGCACCGACCGGAATATCGGGCCCATGGGATGCTGGTATCACTCTTAGAGGCAATGTCTCACCATTAGACCCTAATTCCGATCGTTATCCTATCCGTCGGCCGTATTGGCGAGAATCATATGATAGGGTGGAAACCAAAGTCCTAGGTTCCTTTATTATTGTTTATCCTCATTTCTGCACTTCGTGACAAACCATCATTCGATTCAGGCTAGCTCACCCATGGGGTGAATCCGGTCCTTTCTGACACAAGAACAACCACGCCTCCCTGTGTTCGACCCCCAAGCCACACTACAACACCGTGCGCTTGCGGTTATAAATATTTAAATCTCACGCCGCCTATCACATATTATTATTGCACACTTTTGCATGCCACAAACGTGGGGGACGTCAAGCTTTATGGCGTCGTTGCCGGGGAGGCAACGTGCTTGTTATTTTAGGATTTCATGAACCATTGAGTCTAGCTCACATCCCTATCTCGCGATAATCTTCGCATTCTTCTTTTTAATTTTTAATTTCTTATTTTTATTTTCTATTTTTATCTGTTTCTTTCCCACTTTTCGCTTCACGGGTGTTTGTTGCTTTTAATGCACAGGAACACAAGAAGTCTTGACGACTTGATTCCTGTTGATCCAGAGATAAACGCCACCCTAAGGCGTCTTGCTGCAGAGAAGAGAAGAAGAGAAGAGTCCGAAGCTATGGGGGAGAACATCCCACCACACAAGTCCCTGCTGGAATACTCGATGCCATCCATCGAGTCCACGTCCTCCATCCGATCTCCTGCTATTACGGCGCAAAGCTTCGAGCTTAAGCCATCTTTGGTGACATGGATCCAGCAGATCAATTCTTTGGGGCGCCCATGGAGAGCCCCATCGAACATCTGGACTCCTTCCTCGAGAAATGTGACACCTTCTGAATAAATGGTGTCACGGCTGAAGCAATCCATCTGAAGTTATTCCCCTTCTCTCTGCGGGATAAGGCCAAGTTACTGCTAAGGGGAAAGGACCCGAACACTTTCAACACTTGGGATAAGCTTTCAAATGCCTTCCTGACGAAGTTCTTTCCTCTGGGGAAGACTATGAAGCTGAGGAGTGAGATCTCCTCCTTCTCTCAGGCCAGCCACGAGTCCCTGCTTGAAGCTTGGACAAGATTTAAAGAAATGCAGCGAAGATGCCCTCATCATGAGCTTCCGAAGTGGCAGATAATTAATCTGTTCTATAACGGATTGAGGGATGATTTAAAATCTTCAATGGACACCATGGCTGGGTGTTCCTTCATGTCCAGAAGTGAAGAAGATGCCGGACAAATTCTTGAAAACATGGCATCGAACAATGAGCGGTGGTGTGACGAGCGAGCCACACCTAGATCTGGGGGTATCCACAGGGTCGAGGACGTCGACAAATTATCCAGCAAGTTTGACTTGCTGTCGACCCACATCTCAGCGCTGATGGTAAGAGCCGGTGGTGCCTATACACAACATATTGCGGTGGTGGAATCTGAAGTCATTGGAGACTTCGAGGGTGGTGACATCTCACCTCCGTTGGACCAAGCGAGCGCACTATTCTACAATCCTATGGGGAACGCGCCGTACCCTTCACGGACTAGCTCCAACCCGGCCTACTCTCCAAATAACCGGAACCACCCCAACCTTAGCTACCGGGCACCGTATCAGCAGCCGCCGCCTCAGCAGTAGCAACAACAGATATATCAGCAGGCTAGGCCTCAGCAACAGTAGTTTCAGCCGCAGCAGTAATTTCAACAGCAGCAGCCTCCACAACAGTATCAACAATATCCTCCAAGGAACCAGCCGCCCATTCAGCAGCAGCAGTAGCAGTATGGCCAACAGAGGGCCATCTCTCCGGTTGAGTCCCTCTTGACTCAGTACATAACCAACCAGGAGAAGATAAATTTGAAGCTGGAGATGGGTCAGCGGGCTCTCACTGACCAGGTAACCCATCTGGGGTTACGAGTGGTAAACCTTCAAAGGTCGCAAAATCTATTGCCGCCACAACCGGTAGTGAACCCGAGGGGAGCAAACCAGGCTTTGGCACTCACGCACGAGCATGTGAATGTTTCCGCTATCGTATTGAGAAGCGGGACACAATCCCCACAAGAGTGCCCCCCAAGGAACCGGAAGCACCGTTGGTCGTAGAGCGACTAATTGAAAAATTGAATGACGACGGTGCTTCGTCACCAAAGCCAATGACTCCGGAGGGAGTCCCTGAAGAGGAGAAGAAGAGAGACGAAGAAGGGAGCCTCAGGGTATTCAAGCCCGTTGTGCCTTTTCCACAACGGCTTGCCCAAGCCAAGATAGACGAGAAGTATGGCAAATTCTTTGCCATGGTCAAGGATCTAAGCTTGCACATCCCCTTCCTCGAAGCTATCGAGACGATTCCCTCCTACGCAAAATTTTTGAAGGATTTGGTGACAAGAGGGTCCAGAAAGGAGAAGGTCATATTAACGGCGGAATGCAACGCTCTCATTCAGAGAGCAAATCCGCCTAAGCTTAAAGGCCCGGGGAGCTTCTCTATCCCTTGTGCGATCAGGGAGGTAAAGATCCATCTCGCGCTCGTCGATCTTGGGGCGAGCGTCAGTTTAATGCCCATGTAACTATATAAGAGGATAGGGATGGGTGACTTGGAGCCCACCGGTATGACCCTACAGCTTACAGACCGATCGGTCAAATATCCGTTGGGGGTTGTAGGTGCCTCCCTGTCAACGTAAGTGGGGTGCATGTGCCAGTGGACTTCGTTGTCATGGACATGCCTGAAGATGCGCACACCCCCATCATCCTTGGACGGCCTTTCATGGCCACTGCCGACGTTTTAATAGATGTGAAGAATGGGAAGCTTTCCCTTAACGTCGGCAACAAAAAAGTCGAGTTTGACTTGGGGTTGTCAATGAAGCACCCCAATCTCCAGGATGATCCAAGATGAAATATGCTAGAGTTAGAAGAAGAGAGAGTTGTGGAAGCAAGCTCCTAGGAAATTCTTTCAAGAAATCCCCACGATAGCTTGGGAGACTTAGAAGAACATGTCGGCCCGAGGGAAGATGATGTTGCTGGGAAAGGCGGATGCTGCACATACAGTCCCTCCCGGATTTCAAAAAGCTCCTCCGATGAGGAGAAAAGGGAAAGAGCCCATGGGGCTCACCGGAGATGAGATCCGGATCCTGAAACGAGTGGCGGTAGATGCCAATATAAGGGAGAAGCCTCCGGATTCCATCAACGGAGGGAGAGTCATCGAGCAAGTTTTCTTGTCACCATCGACGACACCGATGGCCGCCAACTCTGAATCTAAAGCGATGCCGACTTTAGGGCATCACCCCCGTCCGTCTTGAATATCATCTACGGGCGTCGAGCAAATGACGTTAAACAAAAGCGCTTCATGGGAGGCAACCCATGCTCTAAACTTTTATCTTTGTTTTTGGGTTTGTTTTCAGCTTTATTTTTCTTATTTTAATAAATAAATCCAGCCGCGGGAACTTCCATCGAGAGACTTAGGCCATTTGTGGATTTTTTCTGGAAACAAGCTTGCACCCGATCGGGTGACCATTCAACCGCTCGGGTGAGACGTATCAGGCAATGGCGAGTATCTGTTCTCCAGTGAATCGGTCGGGTGAAGCAAGCTGAGACCGGGTGGCAGACCGTGTGAGCTGGGCTGAAGTCTCGAAAATTTTTGGGATTTGATCAACCGATCGGTTGATACGAAGCGTGGTCGTGTGATTGACCGGGTGAAAGGTCGCAGCACTTTCGGAAAGATTTGGGAATCGATCAACCGATCGGGTGGAAACTCACCCGATCGGTTCACCTGTAGCTGTTGGCCGGCGAAAACCTTTCTAAACTTACCCAACCGATCGGGTGAACCCTCACCCGATCGGTTCGTTTTCACCCCTATATAAAATCCATCTCGCACGACTTCGTCCACCCGACCCCCAAACCCCTGTTCGCGCATTCTACCCTCCTCCATCTGCCAAATCGACCTCCTCCATCTATCCCATTACCCCTTAGTCCTCATCCTCACTCATTCCCATACTCCCCCACCATCAACACCATTCCCATCAAGAACATTCACTCACCAAACGTCCAAACCCTAACCCTAGCCCCCAAATTTTCGAAAATTTCACTTCTTGTCGGATCAGCGAGCGGCAGCTTCCCAAATCACTTCCTTATACTGCATGGGGTATTTCGGGTGCTTGATCTTACAACGTTGATGAGTAACCTCCTTCCACTCTTCGCATTTCTTTCATTATATGGAATGTCTTGAATCTGTGTTTGCACACTTCATCTGCTTCATCATCTTGGTAGGCACCATATCCCACCTTATCATTCTTTCCCTCACCGTCACCATGTCTGGGAAGGGAAAGGAGATAGCCTCATCGTCACGCAGACATCCAATATACGGCCCTTTTTCCCCTTCCTTCCTTGGCATCAACCCCTCTTCTAAAGAGCAGTCCGATCGCTTACAAGCCCTTCTTCATCGCCCTATGCGAACTACTCTTTTCGCCGACTTCCCCTTGGACTCTTTAGGGGCGTCTGTGCACTTTTTCGCTTCATAGGTTGCGATTACCTTCTACGTACCCATGCGCATACACACATGAATCTCACACTTGAGTTCCTCAGCTCTCTCGAGGTGTCAGAATTTGGTTTCACCTTCTGCGCCTTCAATGGTGATTTTACCATGAGTTTCAACGAGCTTAACAATATTTTGAGCTTCCCTAACCCCGATTGTCATGTTGAATGCTCTACTCATGATCGATCTGACATTTTTTCTTACTTTCGGGCTGATGGCGTTTGGCAACGATTCACCCGATATACCTCCTTTCCAGCGGTAGCCCTCGCCTCCTACATCATACACCCTTGCTACCGTTTCACCCACTGCTTCCTTGCCAACACCATTTTCGCTCGCGTGGATGTATCCACGGTGTCTAGGGATGCGATGCTCTTTCTTTATGCCATGTCCCATGACCGGATTCATGGCAATATCCCTTTACCCATAAACATCGCTCATTGGATCATCCATGTTATCTTATTCGTTAGCCGCGCAGCTTCTGGATCTATCTACTGTGGGGGGATAGTTACTCTTATTGTCAGCTGTGTCTTGAGGATGCTGGCCGACCTCCCTATTGTACCGGGACGTAGCCGTATCGATCGCGGCGACTTGATCGATATCGGTATGCTTACTCCTTTTGGTGAGGATCGTGTAGCCTACCTCTATAGTCCTGTCTACACTCCTTTTGCCATCCTCCCACCCTCATCTCCGGAGCGCTTCCCTTTACGCCTTTCACATCTACACTGGGAGTTCTACCCTGATCCTTGGTATGCCACACTCGCTCACTTTCCACCCTTGGATCCTCCCGATTGGCACCCGTGTGTCGGTTCACCCTGTGCCACCATCATGCACCACGATCCACCGATAAATCTCGATCCTCCAGTGGTCCAGCCTGTTGCCCCTCCTTCTCCTATTCGCACACCCTCTCCTTCGTCCTCGGAGGATTCCTTCTACCATTATTCACCACCCTCCTCGCCCTCTCCTTACCATTCTACCGAAAGCGACTCCGATTGATCTTCCCCTTGCATATCTCTGCATTTTCATGATTACATCATTTCGCTAGCACTGTCACGTCTAGCTTGGGGGAAGTCATGTGTGTTGTGGTGTGATGTTTTTTCTATGTGTGTTTGTTTATTTTGGTCGTGTGGTGTGATTTTCTATTTTTATTTTTTATTTTCTGTTTATATGTCGTGTGGTGTGATCTTTATCTTTATTTTTATTTTCAGTTTCATATGTATGTTTTCTTGTTTTTCCGTGTCTTTTTGTGTCGGTGCGTATTGCCCCCCCATTTTCATTGCCCTCCCGTATTCACTTTTATTGCATTGAGGGCAATGCAAGTTTCAGCTTGGGGGAGTCGCACTTCGTGCGTCATTTACGTCTTTTTCTTCGTTTTTGAGTCGTTTTCATCGTGTCTTTATTTTTTTCTTTTCTTATTTTTATCTCTTTCTCCTAGAGATGAACCCTATGATGAATTGCCACAAAAATCACACACACACCTAGCATGGCTTCGATAATCACATTCACTAACCCTAGGAAGCTGAGTCCTCTTGCATTTCATGCATTATGGGTCCATTTTGCTTTTGTGTGAGTCGTGTGTCGTGCTTAGCTGTTTGGTGTGCTTCTACTTTGTGATTGTGTTTTATATACTTGTCCAGGAATGACCCCTAGATTATCATGTTTCGATTTAAATATGCGGTATTTGCCTCTCTTATCTGCTTCTGTTTGCATGAATATAAATATATCGTATGCTTCATGTCGCATGTGTCGGGATTCCACAATTAGGACTAGGATAGCCCATTTTAGCCTATGCTCTGATTAGCGACATATCTCCCTTGCCCAAGTGTTTAGAATCCGATTTCTTTTTTATTTTACTTGGTGCAAATCCCCTCGTCATGTACTGTTCTCCCACTTGGGAGAGTACACACGTGTATATACCCCAAAATCCAAAAAAAAAGAGAAAAGAAAAGAAAGAAAAAATACATATGTATAGCCAAAAATCCAAAAAAAATACATATATCCAAAACCCAAAAAATTCCAGAGTGAATATTTTCCTATCTACCGAGAATAAAGGGAAGGCGAGAATTTGCACCGAGTGTCCTACTCCACATCATCTCAACACCCATCGCTTTCGAAAACACTTGGAATAGGGAATTTCTAGCTATTATCTAGGCGATAGTGTGGTGATGTCCGAGTCCCTAGCTGTGGAGTCCCTGACACATGATACGTTTCTATTCTCATACTCTTCTCATGCATGCTTGAGCCATATATTCACCGCTTATTCCAAATCGAATCGATATTTGTGTCATTTCTTGGATTTGTGTATATGGAGCTTATTGCACGATGTAGATAGTAACACCGACTGCTAGCACACGACCACACTCACTCGCGCTTCACCGCGTGGGCCCATGACACTTGTCTGGACTCGTATTCCTTGGTTTAGTGTTGTGATTCGTCGTTTGCTCGCTTGGTGTGTCGTTTTTGATTTTGTTGGCCCTGACGGGCGATTTAGGATTTAGAGTTCTCTTTTTCTCTCTTTCTCACTATTTCCTCCCTCCGAGCTCCTACTCTTACTCGTCTTTCTCGAGGACGAGGAAGGGTTCAGCTTGGGGGATTTTGACATGTGTGTATGTTTTATATATCCACGCACGTCTCCTTTGTGTTTTTCCGCTATTTTCCGCCGTCTCGTATCCGTTTTCTCGTGTTTTCTCGTTTTCTTTCACTTTTTCGTGTTTTTGTGTGTTTGCAGGAGTTTGCCAGCATAGGGGACATATAACAAAGATATCGTAAGTCCCCGAAGCAACGTGAGGAGTCACGCGTGATCCAGGGGGTCAGACGACGAAGATCGCCATCTTTCAGCCCCCCCACCCGATCGGTTGGACACAGTCAACCGATCGGGTGGTGCACACGTGCACCACCTGGACAGCAGCTGAAGCTACGAGAGCATCAACCGACCGGGTCGGAGACCGGTTCAGCCCGACTGATTTCTCGGGAATTTGAAGCTGAACTCCAACCGATCGGGTGACCATCACCCGATCGGTTCACCTGTAGCCAAGTTCCCCAAGAGATGGCCCGGAGAGCTCACCTGATCCCTTGCAGACCGTGCCAAAAGGTCCGAAGTTTCTGTCTTTTCGGCAACAATTCCAACCGATCAGTTGATTTATCAACCGATCGGTTCACCTGACGATGCCAAGATCCAAACGGCTAGAAGCTTCCGCCAACCGACCGTGTCGCCTGACCGGGTGAAGTCCTGAAGATCGCTGCCGAAGTTCGCAGCAGGTCACCCGATCGGGCGATTCTTAACCCGATCGGGTGACGTCGTTTTTTATATATAGAAGCCCTAGGTTTCCAAAAACGTGGGCTGATTTGTATTTTTTGCTGTTTTTTCTCTCTTGCGACGGCTGGAATTTATTTGATATTTGTAAGTCGTCTGATCTTTACCAAACTTTAATATAGTGTTATTTGCATTGCTCTTACTACTTTTCAATCGCCGGATCATGTTTTTAACGGTCGATTTTTATTTAGATTGCTTTTTACCTAAAATGTGTGAGTAGTTTTCCAATCTGGGATTTTGGTGGAAACCCCTTCGTGGGTTCTCCCTAATGTGTCTATAGGACTAGGAAATCGATATGGATTGGGAATCTATTGGTTACGTGGGGTGTTTCATTGTCATCGACTGGAAAAAGACCGCCTTTGACCGTTGGGCCAAGGGGGAATAAACTTGGCGGTTGACTCCCTAGCCATAGCTCACGCCCTTAGCGTAGACGTCGAATCCTAGTGCGTAGGAGCGCCAGGATGAGATGTTGTGAGTTATCATTGCGAGCTTAGTGCTCCCGGAGTCGGTCAGTGTTAATGGACATAGGAATGCCTACTGACCGAACCCAGGTAGTCCGGCGTATCATCCTGGGCACCGACCAGAATATCGGGCCCATGGGACGCTGATATCACTCTTAGAGGCAACGTCTCACCATTAGACCCTAATTCCGATCGTTATCCTATCCGTCGGCCGTATTGGCGAGAATCATATGATAGGGTGGAAACCAAAGTCCTAAGTTTCCTTTATTATTGTTTATCCTCATTTCTGCAATTCGTGACAAACCATCATTCGATTCGGGCTAGCTCACCCATGGGGTGAATCCGGTCCTTTCTGACACAAGCACAACCACGCCTCTCTGTGTTTGACCCCCAAGCCACACTACAACACCGTGCGCTTACAGTTATAAATATTTAAATCTCACGCCTCCTATCACATATTATTATTGCACACTTTTGCATGCCACAAACGCGGGGGACGTCATGGCCTAGCCTCTAAAATCGTCTCCAAGAACAGAAGATGGATCCCCTAATGATGGTTGCCCAATACGTATATATAGCCCCTAGAAAACCCTAAAACGCCCAGAAAACCCAAGCAGATCGTAACTTGCGGGTGCTGGGACCTGCACCGCTCGGTCGAGCGCCTTCTTGGTGCTCCGGTTTCTTAGTCTGCGAAAAGGGACCGCTCGGTCCAGCGGAGTAGCCGCTCGACCGAGCACCCTCTGGGGCTTCAATTCTTTTACCTAGGCAAAGGATACTGCTTGGTTGAGTGAGGTAAGTCGCTTGGCTGAGCTAATTCAACAGAGATTTCCAAGGCAAATCTGGTGGTTGTCTGCAGAGGGCCGCTCGGTCGAGGGAGGTAGTCGCTCGGTCTAGCGAGGTAGGTCGCTCAGTCAAGCGACCTGCTGCCTGGAAGCTCTTCTTGGTCCTCTTTTTGCTCCTCTCTTTTTCGGCATCAGCTCGGCCGAGCGGGGCAGCCACTCGGTCGAGCAACCTGGAATTCAACCATGGTCATCTTCTATCTTTCCTTCCTCCTCTATTTCTTCTTTGCTTTCTTTTCGTGCTCCTCTGTAGTAGCATGAACTCCTCAAATATGATGACGTTGATTCTCCGGCATCGACGATTGTATCATCCTCTCCAATATGCTCCAAATTGCTCGATATTCCTTGAATTGCATCCGAACGCTCTCGAAGTCAAATACTTCCAATTATCGACATAAAAGCGTATAAAATCGGGATTTAAGCAATCATTTTGACATGTAGACATATAGATAAAATGTGGAATATTATGACACATCACCTAACAAACACATGTGCATTGCCTCACAATGTCTCTACATCGAGTGGCTATGCGACCAGCCACTACCATTTGATGGTAGAGATCAAGGCATGATAGTGGTTTATCCAAAATATTGATAACTCGTCTTGGTATTTTTTCGACTAGAAAAATTTAAGAGTTATGCTCTTGCAAATCCATTAGGCCTCATTATCATGATCTCATCATGATCTTAATGTTCACCATACATTTTCTAAGACTTTATGCATACAATCATAACGTCAGGCATACTCACAGTATATAAAAAGGCTGCATATATAAAGAAAACCAAATAGTATATTATTATTTTGAACAAGATGTATTACAATTCTTATAATTGTCTGAAACAAATATATTTTCAAATATCTCTCAGTTGTATTTACAGCCAATTATTACATTATCGCATATCAATTTTATCCACTAAATACTCCAGTCTATTTTGTGAAAGGGCCTTCGAGAGTAGATCTACTATATTATCATCTATGCTAATTCTTTGTATCTTAATATCATGGCGTCCTTGGATTTTATGTATTACATGAAACTTTCTCAGGATATGCCTATAATTCTTGTTAGATCTTGGTTCCTTAGCAAGAACAAGTATTGCATTGTTGTTTCAATACGAAGGTATTAGATCAAAAATTGAAGGAATCACTACAAGTTTAGTAATGAACTTCTTTATTCAGACTGCCTCTTTTGCCTCATCATTAGCTGTGATATACTCAGTTTCTATCATGAAATCTGCCACAGTATCTTGCTTGGAACTCTTCTAACATACGGCTTCTCTATTGAGGGTAAAACCGAATCCTGACACTGATTTGTTGTCATCTATGTCACTTTGAAACATGTCGTCAGTATACCCTTCCACAAAAAGATTACTACTCCAACCATATACTAAGAACATATCTTTAGTCCGTCTTAAGTACTTAAGTATGCTCTTTACAGCAACCCAATTTTTCTCTCCTGAATTTGATTGATATCAACTGACCAAGTGCATACGTGACATCTAGTCTAGTACATAGTATGTCGTACGTGATGGATCCTACAACCAAGGCATAAAGAATCTTACTCATGCGAATTTTTTCCTCTTTTGTCTGGAGAGACATGTCCTTAGAGAGAATTTTTCCATGACAAGCAAGAACGCTACTACGCTTAGAATTCTCCATGTTAAATGTCTTTAACATGGTGTCTATGTACCTAGACTAGGATAATCCCAGCATCCTCTTCGATCTATCAATATTGATCTCTATACCAAATATATAGGATACAACACCCAAATATTTCAGGGAGAAATTTTGTGACACCATAATTTGATTGATTTTATATCTATATGTTGTTACTAATCAATAGTATATCATTCACGTATAATACGAGAAATGAGACAACGCTCCTACTGACCTTCTTATAAATGCATGGTGCATCCTCATTTTTGATGAAGTCAAACTTTTTGATAATCTCATCAAATCGAATGTTCCAGCTCATTAATGCTTGCTTTAATCTATAAATAGATTTAAGCAGTTTGCATGGTTTTTTGTTGCTCCTACCGACTGCGAAGCCCTCTGGTTGGGTCATGTAAACACCCTCTTTCAAATATCTATTTTGAAAATCTAACTTTACATCCATTCCTCAGATTTTATAGTCATGGTAAGCTGGTATAGAAAGCATTATCCGAATGAATTTGTGCATGTCTACCGGTGAAAGGGTTTCGGCATAGTCTATGTCAAGCCTTTGACGATATCCATTTACCACCAACATTGGATTATAGGTCTCCACCTTGCCATTTGCATCAATCTTCTTCTTGAAGATCCACTTGCTCCTTATAGGTTTTATCCATTTAGGAACATCCTCCAAAGTCTATACTTTATTTGAGTGCATGGGTTCCATTTTGAATTTTATGGCGTCAAGACATCTTACAATTTCAACTTTTTGTTATTCCCAATCATGGTTTTGCCCCCAAATCCCTTATGACCTTGACTGTCACCAATAAGCCATAAATATTAACCAAGTCCATTCATATTCTTTTTGTATTTAGTATGGAGAGATATGTGCCTTTGATTGTTGCTAACAAGGCCATGTTCGGTCACAATTTCAACTTTTTGTAATTCACAGTCATGGTTTTGCCACTAATCCCTTATGACCTCGACTGCCACCAATAAGCCATAAATATTAGCCAAGTCCATTCATGTTCATTTCGTATTTTGTATGGAGAGATATACATGACCTTGACTGTTGCTAACAAGGCCATATTCAGTTTATCCAAATCCATCTTATGGTAACAAAAGTGCATCACCTAGGACTGAAATGATAATGGATTAAACATCACCAATAATCATAGCCCCAATACTAGGTAATCCACGCTTTTGAAATTTGAAATGATGGATGGCTACAAATAATTTTTAAAAGAATTTTAAACATAATGGATATGATATAATTGGAAAACTAAGTCATGTAGATTTAATTGGATACAAATTTATCCGAATCAATTGGTTAGGTCAGTTATATAAGGAGATGGAGGTTTTTCTTGACTGAAACACCAAGATTATGTTCCTTAATATTGGAACCTATCAAAACATGCCTTTCTTAGACATCAATATAAAAAGAAAATTTTGAAATGTAATAAAAGTAACAATCATTTTATGGTTCCAACTGAAATTGGGTTTATATCTACTAATTAATCTAATTAATTTGGTTCTGCTATTCTGGGTTTTTATACATATCAACGCAACATTTAATTACATTAAATATTTATATAATAATTACTTAAACCATGAGGCAACGTGTTAGGTTAGATAACTAATAGTAGAGTGGTCGCAGTGTCCTTATAATTATTATGTGCAAACCAAGCAAAAAATTAATCTAATTAAAATTTTTCTTAATAATTATTTAGAATATGAGGTGATGTCATACACCTTTAGGCTAGATTAACAAGGACGGAGCGGTCACAAGATCCTCATGATTATTACGCCATTAATCAGGTTATCTCCTAACAACCAATCATGGTCACATTATAAATTTTTTAAAAACACTTATATGTTATGAATGAGGGAGGCCTTTGGCCTCCCATCCTTCATTACACATTCATTAGGTCCCCCATTACTTAGGGTAATGGGGACCCTTGGTCTACTAGAGGCTTTTGGCCTCCCCACTATGAGATAAATAAATAGAGCACCATGGCTCTTAGCTATGGTTACTCATTCTTAGCAATGAAATGATATATCTCTCTCTCTTGAGTCCATTATCATCCAACACGTTATCAGCACGTGTTCTCCATTCTTGAGCAAAAATCTTCATCTAAATTCATCCCTACGCGCAAGGAATCTAACGTTGCTGCGGCGGTTCGTTGGAGCGTTGCGGCATCCTCAAAGCGTTCGGGAGCTTGGATTATTATTTCTACGGATCATCGTCGCGTTCTTCCCTAGATCATTGATCTAGAGGTAAAACCCTATTATCCTGTAGATAAAATTAGACTAAATAATTTTTACATTGTTTTAATATACAAGTAAAAAAAAATTTAGTCAAATAAAAGAAAAAAATTTATCCCTATTACAAAGTTTTTTTTTTCTATGAAATTTTTTTCCTTTTGCCATTAAAATTCTTCGGTGGGAAGAAGAACCGAAATGAAATCCTCCCCTCCCCCCTGACGGAGGAGGGGGCCTCCCCACGAGGCCGATCCCCCCTGCAACGGGGGGGCCTTTCCGCGCTGCCGCCCCCCCGCTACAAGGGGGCGGCCCGAGGCCGATCCCCCCTGCAGCGGGGGGGGGGGGGGGGGGGGGGGGGGGGGGGGGGGGCTTCCGCGCCGCCGCCCCCCCCCGCTGCAAGGGGGCGGCCCGAGGCCGATCCCCGCTTGCAGCGGGGGGGGGGGGGGGGGGGGGGGGGGGGGGGCTTTCCGCGCCGCCGCCCCCCCGCTGCAAGGGGGCGGCCCGAGGCCGATCCCCCCCTGCAGCGGGGGGAGCCTTCCGCACCGCCGCCCCCCGTTGCAAGGGGGCGGCCCGAGGCCGATCCCCCCTGCAGCGGGGGGGGGGGGGGGGAGGGCCTTCCGCACCGCCGCCCCCGGCTGCAAGGGGGCGGACCGAGGCCGATCCCCCCTGCAGCGGGGGGGGGGGGGGGGGGGGGGGGGGGGCTTTCCGCGCCGCCGCCCCCGCTGCAAGGGGGCGGCCCGAGGCCGATCCCCCCTGCAGCGGGGGGACCTTCCGCGCCACCGCCCCCCGCTACAGGGGCCCGAGGTCGAGGCCAGCGGCCCGAGGCAAGTGGCCCGAGGCCGAGGCCCGAGGCCGAGGCTAATAGCTTATTTTTGGCCCGAAGCCTTAATAATTGCGGCAAACAACTTTGCAGAACTGCGGAACGGGCCACAAGTGCTTTTACTAAAAATAATTTTTGGCCCGAAGCCACAAAATTCTACACAAATTCGGCTTCTTCATAATTTTAAAGAAGAATTAAATTTGCAAATTGAAATTTATGAGAAAAACTTTGTAAAATCAATAATTACATTTATATGTTCCTCTATTTATTTAAACATATCTCTTGCAAATTATTATGCATGGTTTACTAGAATTTTTAAAAAATATAATCATCTCAGAGATCTTGAGACCGCTCTGTCGTTAGTTAACTAACCTAACGGTGTATGACGTTTCCACGTGGTCTACGAGATAATTATATTTACTAGTTTACTTTTTCCATATTTTTTGTGCTTGAGATATATGCGTGGTTGTTTAATTTATGCCTGTAGCATATAAACTGCGTGGATGTTTAAAATAAGTAAAAATGTGTCTTTCGGGATCGGCCATTGCATACCTATTTACATTTCCAGCACTTTTTCTTTTTTTTTGAGAGAATTTGTAAGTGAGGAAATTGTATAAATAGCTAAGGCTCGGTGCAACAGCATAAGAAGACGGATGCAGAAATAGGGACCCACCCGGGGTTTCCAAAGTTGTATTTTTCATTCTCTTTTCTTTGGACTGTAATCGGACTTTGGACTGTATATTATTTTGGGTATCTGGCCGATCCCCGCATTTTTACTTATTAATTTCTTTATGCATGGATTGTTGAATTTATTTTAATTCATGCTTATCTTTAAATTGCATAGATAAAATGGCTAAATTGGCAAGCGTCGATTTCGAGGTGCTCGATGCAGCTGGAAAGAATTACTTGAGCTGGCGAGTGGACCTGAAGTTCCACTTGCGCTCCATGGCACTCCTGCACTCCACCTTGGCCCCCGCAGTGGCCCAATCATCGGCTCCTGCAGCATCCGATGCATCTGCTAGCAAAGCCCCAGAAGCGGCCCCTTCAGCCGGCAGTACCTCTACCACTGTCTCTGACATGGATAAGGCGAAAGCCATTATCTATATCAGACGACACATAGATCGGACCCTGAAGGCTGAATACTTGAGGGTAGAGGACCCTCTGGAGTTATGGACAGCGTTAGAGGCACGCTACAGACATCAAATTGATGTCATACTCCCGCGTGCCAGCTATGAGTGGGAGAACCTCCGACTTCAGGACTACAAGTCCGTTGCTGAGTACAACTCAGCACTTCACAACATCACCTCACGCCTGAAGTTGTGTGGTGAAGAAGTCTCGGAGCATCGCATGTTGGAAAAGACATTTACCTCGTTTCACAAGAAAGATGCTATCCTCATGCAGCAGTATCGTGAACGCAATTTCACGAAGTTCTCTGACCTGCTCTCTTGCCTCCTGAGGGCAGAGCAGAATAGAGACCTTTTACTGGCCACTCATAACCAGCGCCCGGCAGGCTCAGCTCCTATTCCCGAAGCCCACAGTGTTCACCCCCGAAGTGGAAGAACAAGAAGAGGGGCAGAAAGAACAAAGGAAATGCCCCTATGAAACCAGCCAATGCTCCTCCCCAAAGAAAGAATAACAAAGGGAAGAAAAACTTCACTTGGAAGCGTAAGAACACTGATACAGTGTCAAATCTAAAGAAGACATGGGAGGACAAATGTCATCGTTGTGGCATGACTGGACATTGGTCCAGAAACTGTCGCACACCTCGCCACTTCCAGGAACTGTATCAGGCGAGCCAGAAGCCTCCGCCTGAAACAAACATGGCAAATGTGGAAAATCCGACGAAGTTCACTTCCAAGGATTTCGAAAATGACGACCTGCTCGATTGAGCCTCATCTTTATCTATGCTTTTCAAAGAATAAATTGTAGCTTCATCCCTAGTATGCTTAATAAAGACGATCTTTTATTTTGAATGTATGCATTTTACATTTCCATCAATAAATTAT
>JAULAV010002970.1:0-27026 GCA_030789695.1 Scilla litardierei | reverse complement strand
GGACTGGTTTCATGAGGCGGCTAGGGCGAAAACTGTGGGTCATTTTAGTCTTTTGGGCGTGCGTATATAAGTTCCCCTTCGTCCTCCTGCGAGAGGATCTTCTTTTTTAGCATTTTCAGTTATTTTTAAGGGTTCTGAGGGGTTTTGTAAGAATTTTAAACTCTATTTCTTTGCTATTTTTGTTGTTCTTATTGCTATTATTGTAATAGCTTAACTCTTCTTAATAAAATTTCCTCTTTTTGTTGTTTCTGCTGTGCTTTATCATCCATTGCCTAATAAATTCGAATCTATGGCTTTTGATGCTTACACATTGCTAGAAATCTCTTCTATTGTAATGGGTAGTGAGTAGTTTCCTTCTAGGGCAATGAGATGAATCCCATTGGATTAGGGTTATGGGTTAGATGTTGTGATTAACCTAATTGCTGGGCTAATTGAGATTAAGGGTACATTGAGATGATTATTATCGTCGTAGATTCGACCCCCTCCCTTCGGGGCAATCGGATTGGCCGACAGTGAGATTCGGGACCAATCCGGGGATCCAATCCCTACGACGACCCATACTATCGGTGTAGCCGACGAGAGTTGGGCACCGATTAGAGCTCTTTCAATGTAAGTCTAATCTCCGAACGCCACTGTAGACGGGAGGAAGATTGAGGATGATTGTCGAACGTAATGCGCCCAATGTATACCGATGCGTCGACGAAAGTTGACATTGGTGTAGGTTGGGTAGGCCTATCATTGCATCACGAGAGCGGGGGTAGGAGACATAAGGGAATAGCCTATTATACGCCACGAGAGTGGGGGATATGGGAATGTCCTTAGGTCACACGACCTCTTCCGAGTCCCAGTGAGTCCAACAATTGGTTAATTACTAGTTTAACCCTAATTCTAGTCTAATGGCGGAGATTTCCAATGCCATAGAGCTTTTATTCCTTGATTCACACTTTTTCTATTTTCACCGACCAATCACCGATTTTATTGCGTAGCTTTCACTCGAAGACCACGAGTCGATACTCACAATCTGCCTCCCTGTGTTCGACACGTTAGCACTACACACGACCCGTGCGCTGCGGTATTATTATTATCGTCGTCTAGACTACGATCAGCCGGCTACGCCTAATAACCTCAAAATTGCAGATTTGCAAAAAGACACCCCTAATCTCCAAAATTGCATAAACCCCAAATTAACAAGTTTGCCCTTGAAGCTCCCACACGCCTCCTCCGCTGATAAGTGATAGTCGTATCAGTTATCTTTTCAGGTACCCACATGAAAAGGGAAAGCATATTTATGCGGAATTTAAATTGATGTGACTCCTAAGAACCTTATAGTGATACCAATATTTGATATTACCCCCTTCTTTTTGGTGAGATGCCAAAGGGTGAGAAATTCTAGGAAGCCTCAAAATTAAGGGAAGCCTCAATTCAGGGAAAGTATGCTTATAGTGAAGGGACGTACAATTTAAATTTGTGTAAAATTTTTGACTTTATGATTTTGATACATAAATATTTGTCATTATAAAAAAGGATATAATGTTAGATATTGGAATCTCCCAATATATTTTTAATGATGAGCAAACATTATGCTTGCATTAATATATTTCTGCCATTAAGTGATGTGCATCTTAAACATTGACACATAATGATGTAGAACACGAACGATTTAGGGATTTGATGTAGAACACGAACGATTTGGGAATTTTGGGGGAAAATAATTGGCTTCACACCAAGAGATCCAGGGCTTCACACCAAGGATTGGACCTTTCACAGGTTTGAGGAAAATAGCTTTCAAACTTTCATTCATTCATTGATTTATTAAAATAACAAGTCCAGTAGACTTTATATAGGCTTACAACCCAACACTTCTCCTAACATATCCAATGTGGGACTAAACTCAACCAAAATACTTAGACTCCTAAAAGACTCAAAATAACTAAGAGACTCAATTAAAATTACAACTAAGATTATAAATTCTGATCCCTATCATTCTCCTCCTCTTGAGAACTTCACCGCCTGGTGAAGGAAGGCAGAAGTAGCACGCCTGCACTGAAATCAATAGTCCTCGGCAGTTGGAAAAGACGCGCCCACGAATTCTAAAGTGTATCATGATGCAGATTGGTAAAAGCACGTCTTCTAATAATCTCTCACAATTCACAAAAGATAGAAATATATTCAGCATCTGTCTGTTGGTTAGGAGAAAAGAATCTGGGATCACGAATTCGATGTGCTTAATCGGATCCAATGGTGCTTCTATAAACAACTCTGGTGCACGCCACACAGATGGCTTTAGATGAGGCTCAGGCTCAGGTTGCAGGACTGGATCATATTCTATCTCTAGCTCAGAATGCAATGGATCAATTTCTGTTTCAGGCTCTGACTCTAACTGTGTCTCAAGCTCTGGATCTAGATCTGGTTTCATCTCTTGTTCAAGCTCACATCGTGTCTCAGGTGTTGGATCTACATTTGGTGAAGGCTCTAGCTTGATTTTGCTTTGTTGCTCTTTCTCCCATTGTTCAATCGCCTGAAGAATTCGTTTGTTGCTCTCGCTCGACTCTTCTGACCGAACTTTTATTTTCAAGCTTGAAGATTGCTGGGGTGCTCCTGAAATACACTGATGCTTGGTAGAATATCGATATTGAAGGGCGTATCTGAACATAGACCACTGATGATAAGGAATTACAAGATCCAAACACCAAGATAATGCTTCTCCACCTAATTTGAGATATGCATACGTATATTTTGCTTCGCTTGAAAAATTGAAATGAGAGAAGAAATATTCCAGATGATACTCCCAATCATCATACCTATACTTATCATTGAACCCATAAAAGATTGGTACCCGTTTGAACAACTTAAGCTCAACTTCTGTTAGGAGAGAACATCCTTTGAAATAATCTTCAATGTAATAATCATAATATCCCATAATTTATTAATGATTTTCTTGTATGGAGGATACCTATATGTAATCGGCTGAGTCAGCTACCCACTGATGCGAACGGCACTGAATTCGGACTCCAATTGCATCCGGAATCGCCAAACCTCCGAAGCTGTGCAAAAATACCTCCAAAAATATGCTGAAAATTGGCAGAAAATACTCTAAAAATGACAGGATGCACTGTAGCAAGTTACTGTAGCTTGGCTTCTCCAGCGTAAGGCCAGACTTTTCCCGCAATTTTCGAACCTTTTTTTGATGTCAAAACTTTGTTGCAGGGCCGTTTGAGAGAGGCGGTTCAGCTGGAGAGGTCGTCGGTCTCAACGGTGATGGTGATGAAGCTTTCGTATGAGGCGCTAGTGAGAGTCGGAAAGTTGACTGCGATGGTGATGAAGCTTTCGATCGTTGGCGGCGATCTATCTGGGCTCCGGCGAGATAATTGAGGGCTGTGAAGCGATTGAGGAAGGGCGGTGGACTCGATGGAGGCCGGTGGATCTAGGGCCGGAAGATATGTGGGCGGCGTGATCGCCGTGGGTGGGTCTCGTCTCCGGCGTGTTGTCGAACGGAGGGTCTCGTGGATGATCTGAGAGGCGAAGACAGATCTGAGGAGAGGCAGCGAGCGGATCTGGGGAGATCTGATGGGCGGCGGCGACTTGAGTGAAGGACGGCGGCGTGCGGAAGGCGATTCGAGTGAGAGGAGATGGCGAGCGGACGACGAGATGTCGAAGGGAGGAGAGAAGGCGGCTTCGCAGCGAAGGGAAGGCGGCGTGCGGCCAGTGCGGGCTTCTCAGGGATGCGGCTTCCGTCGACGAAGGGGGGCGTGCGGATCTGAGTGGCGTCTTCGATGGGAGGGATTTTGGAAAGTAGGCGTGAGATCTGGGGGCGCGATCGGGGAAGTAGTGATGACGGAGTGACGAAGGCGTGATGTTGGCGGTGTGAGAGATCGCGGAAGAAAGAAACTCTCGGTGGCGTGGGTTTTTGAGACTGCGGTTGGTTGGGATTTTGTGAAAAATTTTGGCCTTGGAGTGGCGGCTAAATGTGAACTAGGGTTTGTGAGTAAATTGGGATTTTTTTTGGGAAATTGGGGGAAGATTTTCAGAAAAAGAAAGGATTCGTTCGGCTCTGATACCAATTTGATGTAGAACACGAACGATTTAGGGATTTGGGGAAGAAAATAGCTTGGCTTCACACCAATGGATCCAAGGTTTCGCACCAAGGAGAGGACCTTTCACAAGTTTGAGGAAAATAGCTTTCAAACTTTCATTCATTCATTGATTGATTAAAATAACAAGTCCAGTAGACTTTATATAGGCTTACAACCCAACACTTCTCCTAACACATCCAATGTGGGACTAAACTCAACCAAAATACTTAGACTCTTAAAAGACTCAAAATAACTAAGAGACTCAATCAAAATTACAACTAAAATTATAAATTCTGATCCATATCACATAAGCTCAAGATTGGATGACAAGGACTTAGACACTAGCAAACATTAACAAGGCAATAAGAACGAATGATGACATTTATGACAAGTACATAGAGTAAAAGGACTACATTAATCAATCTAACGAATGTATATTATGTAAATTGATGTATTCTCTCTTTTTTGTCTTAAATTATTTTTAACGGCTTGAAGATGCAATACACACATGAAATCATATGAAAAGACTTAAAATAATCTTGGACTTAACTCTTATCAAAACCATATGTTTCATACTCAAAAGTTTGAATTTAGAAACCTACAAGTCGACCAATATATGGTTTTAGTTGACTAGAATATCAGAAATCAGCCACCCAATTATTAAGCTATTAGTTGACCAATGAAGAACCATTAGTCGACTAATAAGACTTCACTAGTCGACCAATGAAGAACCATTAGTCGACTAATATAAGATAGAAATATTAGGTGCTTAGTTTGATCGACCAATATTTTACCATTAGTCGACCAGCAGTATACTATTAGTTGACCAATGGTTGTGCACCAGTCGACTAATGAACTAGCCGTTGTTTGAGTTGATCTTGAGAATATAATCGTTTTAGCCGTTGTCGAGGGGTTTTAAATATTCGCTTTCACAGAATTATAAATAGTGATTATTTCTTAGTTATTCACGCAAGAAAATAGAGAAGAAATATATAGAAAATCTCATTTTGCCCTTGTGCTTGAGCTTTCATTTCTTTTCTTTTTAAGCATTAATGTCTAGTTTCTCAAGAGCAAATCTTTAAAATAGAAATTCCTACTCCTTGGCCACTTTTACACAACATCTTCATCTTCAAGGCTATATGAGTTTGTACTCTTTTTTATAAAGATTTACCTAGGTTATGAGGTGTTTTCCCTTGGTTGTAAGGTGGTTGTGCTTTCGATTGAATAGTGGTGTTTTTCCCATCTCAAAGTATTGATATTGGGGGTTGTGTAATTGGTAAGAATGTTTATCAAGTTGCAAGATTTTTCTATTGTGATTTACGGGAGATGTTTAGTGGAAAATCTCAAGCGGAGAGCTTGGGGACTGGAGTATGTCAGGTAGACCGAACCAAGATATATTGTTGCGTTTGCGGTTAAGCTTCGCTGGTCTGCTTGTCTTGTTTATTTTATTTTATATTATGATAATTCTCATTGTTTAGTCCGTCGTAAGTTTGTATTGAGAATTGGTTTGTTGAAAGCTTAATACGAAACCAAACTATTTAGTGTTTAAGCTGACCATCTACCAGACATTGACCCTAATGTCAGTGTCATCATCGATGTCATCACATCTTTTATGTTCACATCCTCCTCCTTGACCTACAGTGCATATCCCTTGCCTTATCCTATGGTTAGGGCCATGGTTATCATATATTGTGCTTATTGTGTCATCTAAGGGTCTTTTTCTTCTACTTGTGTTTCTAGGAAAAGTACATAGTCTCTTAAACAACCCATCTCACCTTTAGTTTTCTGAAGTAATCATAGTCTCTTAAACGACCCATCTCAACTTTAGTTTTCTGAAGTAATCTTCTAGTCAACCCACTAAGTAGCTTTAAAAGGTCATCAGTGGTAGTGGACTGTGTTTCCTTATTGGTCATTTTGTCTTAAATGTTCTTCCACTATGAAGCATGCAAAATCCGGTCAAATGCATCTACTACCAGTCCATGAACTATATGTATATCCTAGTTTCAAAACTATATGCATTTATTAATTATGAAAAATAAAACTAAATCCTAAATGTTGTATCTATGCTAGTATGCCCTTAAAGGGTTAGGAATTAGCACGTGAGCTCAGAGACAAAGTTTGCACAAAAAGATCGAAAAATGGCCTTAAAATTAACAAAAAACCACACTCAAGTACTATAGCAGATGTAAAAATCTAAGAAAATCCTTGGAAATTATCAAGCTATATTGTGCAACCGTGACTTGTTAAGACCAGACCGATCAACCACTTGATTAAACTTTTGACTAAGTCAATGACCCATGGGTCTAAGATTGGCTTGGGTTGGCTCCGATCAGCTTTGGTTGACTCAGGCTGGCTAGTTCGGGTGCTGGCTTATGTGGTTCGGTTCGAGCCAGCATTCATTTTTGGCTCGATCGAGCTATTCAGCCAGGATTGGTTAAATAACCAATCTGAGTCAATTGACAATGGTTGCGACAACAGGTTGTTTCGATGTAGGTGTTCGCCGAAGTAAGGTGTTTCGTCATGGGCAGGGGCGGAACTACATGTAACCTGCCCTGGGCAAAAAAATAAATAAGAATTTTTTATTACTTTGAAACAACACTAATTTGTAGCCCAATGGGAAGGATGCTTCTCTTTGGGTCTAGTGGCTTGCGTTCGATTCCCAGCGGATTTTGTTTTTATTTGTTATTTATGCTGATTTTGTTATTAATGCTGATTTTATTATTAATCAGCATTTTTATTTATTATTAATGCTGATTTTATTATTAATCAGCATTATCACTCTTGATTGTGGTAGCTGATATCAATGCTATATTAGTTGGTTTTAAGTTCCACTTAAATCTAATTCCAAGTTCATTTCTACCCTGGATTAAAAAAATAAATTTTAAGTGTTTTTTACAAAGAAAGTGTGGTGATCTGAGTTAGGGGAATAGAGAATCTTTTTTAACTCGGGAAAAAGAGAAAATAGGGGAAAATGCACTTGAATCAACAGAGACCTCCGAGCTTTGCTGTGCCCCTAACTCTGATGGCAAAGCAATGAACCACCTGGGAAATCAGTGGTTCGGTTTCACACTTTAAAAAAGGAAAAAAATCTACTTTATTTATATGTTTATATATAACTCCTTTATAGTTTAATATACCCTAAATTAGGACCAAATATGATATTGTTTTGAATATATCTATAATACTATATTGTAGATATTATTAGTAAATAAGTAATACATGTTAATGTTTAATTTTTTTTGTTTTAATATTTTTTTAAAAATTCTTTACATCATCTTTGTTTTTGCCCAGTGCAAAAAAAATTCCTGGTTACGCCACTGGTCATGGGCATGCGATGGTCGAAGGTTGATGTATCGTGGTCGATGACAAGGGTTGCAGTGGCATCGATGAATGACAATGATGTAAACATCAACAATGAAGCGGGGCATTGATCATGGTGACAACTGCGACAAAGATGAACGATGATGATTGTGATGGCGGCAAAGCGATGACTACGTTGGTGGAGGTGATCTAAGGAAATGTGGCGGCGACGGTTGACGACGACGACGATGGAGATCAGAGCATCTAAAAAGAGAGATGGCGACCGTGGGCTAGGGATGCAGTTAAGGTTTGGGCTGATATTGGGTTTCTCTCTAATGTTTGGGTTGGGCTTAGGTAAAGAAGAACAATTCTATTTCTGAAATTAATTTTGATGATTTGGTTATTTCCAAAAATTCAGAAAAAAGTTGGAATTAGGGAAAAATTCAGGTGCAAAAAATTATGGAAAAGAAGAAAATTGACTGTTATGGTTTTGTAAAATTTTGATCTAAGGAAAAAGAAGGATTTTTAGGAAAGGGAAAAAGAAGATTTTTGGATATAATTTGCTTTGATACCAAATTTGATGAAAAGACAACAAGAATAGATGTAGGGTCTTATATTTAAGGTTTATGTGATGGAGAAAAATAAGAAATTGGGAAATTTTTTATGGATTATAATATTGGGATTTCTCACCCAGACACCTCGCACCCTCACTCAACTCATGAGGAAAAGGCTTTTAGAAGAAAGCTAGGGTTTCTCTCGAACCAAAAGAATAAAAGTTAATCAGTTCCAATTCGTAGGGAATAAAGAGTTGTTGTACATGCTTATTTGTAGGCTAAACTACATGTGCCAAAATGTACATTAAAAATAAAATAAAACTGCTGAAAATAAATTAAAAACACGTGAGCAACATGTGGAACCCAAAAGCAAATAAAGAGCTAAAATAAAACCTAAGTCCAAAATAAAGACTCAATTCGAATCTACATCAAAATGTACCGTTACCATAAATGCCGATCTGATTAAACATGCCCCTTTCATACCATGTATCATGCAAAATAGTACCACGTTCACATGCATGTATTATGAACCAAAACGTATCATGAATCTGGTGTCACTGTATTAGTTAATATTTTCAGAAGAGGGCCAAAAGCTGGGATTGCAGTTACATGGTAAAGGGTGTCATATGAGAAAGCAATGAGTGAGTTAAATGAAGCAAAATCTTCGTTTTCCCAATAAATAGAAGTGAGATCAAACCTTTTGTGTCTGAAGGGATTTGAAAATCCTTGCATAGAAGGGGACATTTCCCATTGACGTATACTTTTGGATGCACTACAGTCAAGATTTGAACGGAGGGTGTAAACATTTGCGGCCAATGTTCTATGTGATTACTCGCTGCTTTCTCCTAAACAAGTACACCCCAATGTGTCTACATGATGAATTGTTCCACGGGAGACAAATTATCATCCAGATAGAAACGTGCATATAATTTGTTGAAGGCATTTGCATGTGACTGTAAGATCACATGCAGCATACCACTGAACTGACAATGAGCGGAAATCGCTCCCCAATTTTTGGGGGGAGACGGTGAGAGTTCTCCTCATTCATTAAAAGGGGTTGCATGTCGCTAGGGTTCATAATATTGCTCATCTTCCATTGGGGATTGTTATACCAGAATAATATACACGGAACTGGCTCTCCTTCCAATCATTCATTCTTATTAGGGGTTCACGTAATCTTTAGGTACTCGAATGTTTTTCGAGTTTGTGTTATAATTGCGTTATAATATTCCTCGTTTTTTATGAAGGAAACAGTCGAGCATTCCTCGTGGTTTTCATTCAACCTGATTTAGTTTTAGCTTTAGTTAAAAGCCTCTGGTAGCTGCTTTAAAGATTTAAAATCTTTTAGTAAGGAATTTCTAATGCAATTCCTTTTCTTCTTTCGTGCAGTCGGTCTTCTCCATGGATTCATTCCTGAAAACCAAACCATTGCCAGAGGATGTAATCGCGGGATGGCGGCCCAAAGTCTTTCTATAAACCATTCCGTTTTAGAAAATAATAGTAGTTGGCTTAACCAAATCGTACCATCACACTGTTCTAATGCTTAAATAGAAGGTTGTGTTATTTCCGGTCTCATTCACATAGGAAGGTCCAATCTTAATATTGTTGCTATAGGTTGCAAAATTCTGGACACAAGATCCTTAATGTACGCTTCATGTCACACGTATACCCTCATTATTCAACCCACATTCAATACGAGCTGGAACATTGGTCATCTTGTGGTTGATGATGGCAACCAAGATTTGCGGCAGCAATCAACCTGCCAACCTTGTGAAGCTGTCTGCTACTCAATGACCCTAGGACTAAAAGTGCACGTAGGCATGCTATTGCTCATAATTTCCATCGGTTGAGGGCAATTAAAGAGAGCAATTTTGAGGGCACAATGTCATACTTGTTCCCCAATCACATCGGCCTCGATGCCTGATGGCCCATGAAGCCTGCTGCAAAATAAAAAATATATACCAAGGACATCAATGCTGGGTTCGATGATTAGTAACCTATGTGAAAGCAGAAGAAAGGTTGATTTGACCATGTTTAGAACGAATTGATGCATTTTTC
The DNA here is from genome assembly GCA_030789695.1 of Scilla litardierei. NCBI lineage: Eukaryota > Viridiplantae > Streptophyta > Magnoliopsida > Asparagales > Asparagaceae > Scilla > Scilla litardierei. The sequence goes on along the minus strand of JAULAV010002970.1, from coordinate 17,041 downwards.
TGGAAATGTTAAAGAACTAAATTGAAAAATAATAAAGTTTAATGTGGGTTTCAAAGTTCAAGACATTAAAGCATAAAGATAGTGTTCTGAAAATAAGCTCCCTAATTGTTGAAAAAAGATTATGCATAACCCTTTTTAAAGTCGGATCTCTGGAGAGAAGAGAGAGAGAAGCATGCCGAATGGAGGCTAAAATTTCCGCATTTGTGCCCACAATCGCTGCTTAAACAAACCAAGGGATAGGCAATGCAGTTTCCTTCAGCGTGAAAAGATAAATATAATATATATGGGAGAATATATTCTCACATTCGGACGTGGTAATCATATTCTGTATACACACGATTCGATTCTTGACCCTCTTTTAGCTGTGCACATCGTACGCATAAATAGACTCGAATCATTCAGAAATTCTGCCTTCTTTTTTAACAACATGTGAGCCTGCATGATTATGAGCACTCGATTCTGCCTGCTCGCTCCATTGGGTAGGGGTGCAAACGGGTCCAGTTGGGTCATGCCCATCCACAGACTCAAATCCAGCTGAGAGCTCCGGCTAGAGAGCTACCGTTTGGATGTGTTGGGCCATCGGATTGGAGCCAGGCCCGCAATGGAGCGGCCTGACCCGCTACCAAAGTTGGTAGCGGACCCGACTAAACCAACCCAATTTGATTTCTTTTGTGGCTTCAAGAATGCGCTGGGGACTAGGCAATGTATGTGGCTTTCATTTACTTCCAAATATGTATTCTATTTGTTTCAGAGTATTTTCTCACTACAAATGCGTTGACCGTGGACAACCCGGTCAACGTGGTCAAGGGGCCCGCTTGGGTCCCTCGGGGGTGTAGAGTCGGTGCTGATGAGGCGCGAGTCGGAGCTGCGGACGTCGTGGAGCGCGTCGGCTGGGCCGAATCGGGGTCATCGGTCGTTGGTAGGGCGAGGGGAAGCCTCGGCCCGGGTTAAGACGTTCGGCCTCGGTCGGACGTGCTCGGCCTCGGCGGTATGACGACGAGGGGTAGCCTCGATCGTCCAGCTGGTTGCGTGGTCGGCGATGGGCGGAGGGGAAGCCTCGGCCCGTGGATCAGCTGTCTTCCTGCGTAGACGAGAACGCTCGTCAGGGGGCCGGACCTTGGTTCCGGCCAAATCCCCTCCGATGCCTAAGTCAGATAGAGATCTGAAAGAGGAGGCCCGGCGGAGGCGGTCCGACTTGAGAGGAGATCGGAACGGCGTCTCACGGCGCGAGCGGGGGAGGAAGGAGATGAAATGGGGGAACAAGGTCGTTGATGGAGTACCTTAGGTTTTAGATACCTGAGATGCGGTCCCTTGTCCTGTCGTCCTCCTAGCCCCTTTATAGACCTCCGCCGTGATTGCCCCCGACCCACATCGCTCGTCCGCCCTCGATCGTGCCCCCTCAATCCGCCCCCCCGTCGCCGCTCCCTGCGCCATGCCCGCATCTCCCCATAACTGCCATTAAGTGGTAACGGGATCGGGGGAGCGGTTATCGCAGGAGTGGGCGAGTGACCAGCGTGTTACCGGGGCCGGGTCGGATCGACATTCGGGGGGCCCCCTATAGGGCCCTATCGAGTGGGCCTGAGTGCGCAGATGGGCTCTTGACGAGCGGTCGGGTTTCTGGGCTTGTGTCTTTCGGGCCTCGGCCAAATAGGCGTAACAATTGCCCCCATCGGTCGGGTTGATCGGCTTCGGCCGGTTCGGCTCGGCCGATGTGACTTCCTCCGACTTTGACAGGCTCGCCAGTCGATGCCGACTCATTTATTAGTCGTCATCATGAGTTGGCCCGTTCGATACTTTTAAGGCGCGGGCTCCGAAGCACCGTCGGTCCTCTGATGCTGCCACGTGTAGCTGCAAGCTTATCCCCACCGCTCGCGGGGTCGTCTTAAGTTGAGAAGCCGAGGGGTTCGTGAGCCGACATCCCGTCGTTTTCTTCCTTGCGCTGATCCCTATTCTGCCTGAGCTCTGCCTCATGTCGTCTTCCTCTGCCACGGGTTCTGGTCGGCCGGAGCGCGACGCGGCTCCGGGCCTGGCGGGTAGCCCTCCTCCGGCGATTCGTCGGCATGAGGGTGATCTTTCAGGGGTGCCCCCAGAGGTCTTGTCGTGGCCTTCGTCGATCTGTGCCACCGCCATCGGGAGCATGCGCTCTTCCTACCTGCTTCCGCCTTACTCGGCTCGTGCCCCTGGGGCTGACGAGCGGATCTGCCTTCCTGGCCCCAACGAGGTTGGAATATACGAGAAGTGCTTCCGCTTCGGGCTTCGTTTCCCGCTCCATCCTTTTATCGTTGAATTCCTTCAGGCCCACAACGTGTGCCTGTGTCAATTCTGCCCCAACGCCGTCGGGCTCCTCGTCGGGTTCATTGTTGTCTGCATGCTGAGGGGAGTGGCGCCCTCTCTTCGCCTCTTTGCCCAGTTCTACCGCCCGAGCCACCACCAATCAGGGGCGTGGATTTACATCAGCGCCCGCCCGAAGATGACCCTGGTGTTGGGGTTGCCGAGCTCCCTGAAACGCTGGAAGGGGGAATACGTGTTTGTCACATTCCCGTCGAGTGTACCCTTCCCGGTTCGGTGGGAGGCGGCCGGTGCAGTCATCCTCGATCTGGGTGAGCCGACGGTCACCGAGCAGCAGACGGCGAAGGACATGCTGGCGATTCCTGCGAGGGAGCGCTCGATCGAAGTCCTCTTTAGTGACCATAACTTGCGTAAGACGGTGTGGCCCCTAGGTAAGCTTCTCCGAGTGTTCGCCATTCGATGTTGCCCGGGCTCTGCTTGGTCTCTCATTTCTCCTTTGAGTGCAGGTGGATTCCCTCTCGGTCCTTCTCCCGCCAGCACTCACGTGCAGGTCCCAGATCCGGATCCGCGCAGAAGGGATCATGTGCTGGAGGTCCGGAAGAAGCAGCGGGTCGTGACCACGACCGGAGGCTCAAAAAGGAAGAAGGTGCCCTCCCCCTCTCTCCGCTTGCTGGGGTCTTCCAAGAGGGTCCGTGAGGGGGTCGAGGGGGTTGATGTCCTGCCGACTGCTGATCAACCTCAACCCGCCCCCGTTGAGGTTGCCTGGCCGTGGGTCGGCCCTTCACCTCTCCCGGACGGTTCTCTCCCTGATGCCTACGATCGGTATCTTGGCGCGTTCCGCTCCACTCCTGGCGAGTTCCCTTCGTCAGGGGAGGGTCTTCTTCGTCCACGCTTCCCGGTGGGGGAGAAGGAGTCGGTGTTTTCGAGCCGCGGAGCCGCCGCACGAGTGGCCAAGAACTGTTGTCTCCCTCCCGATCAGGTAGTGTTGGACGGAGTCAGAGGTGACTGTTTGGCCACCTTCGTGATTCAGGCTGGTCAACAGGTAGTGTGTCTCTGCCTGTCCTTCCTTCCTCCAGCTGCTTTCGCTGTCTTACCTTCATTGCCTTGGTGCATTTGTCCTCGGTGGGCCTCTCAATGAGGCACCAATTCGCGGATCTTCCCAAAGCCAAATCCGATGCCGGGCGAGGCCCTGAGGCCCCCGGCGAGGAGGGGGAGGCAGGTCAGTTAGAGGAAGCGCGGGTCCAGTCCTTGGATTCCCGCGTAACTGAGCTGTCCTCTGCCCTGGAGGAGGCGGACCGGGAGAGAGCCTTGGCTCTGACTGCAAAGTCGGAGGCCGAGGCGCGGCTCGCCGAGCTTTTGAGAGGCGCCGACACGTTTGGGGGAGCCGAACAGATCCCCATCCATGCTGCTGCCTCCGAGACCTTGGAGCTCTCCGATCGTCTGGAAGCGGCGGAGGAGCAGGCGAGGGTCCTCCTTGCTCAACTTGGCGAGAGATCCCGGGAGATCGAGAAGGAGAGGGCGGAGCACCAACTCCAGATCGAGACCTTAGAGGCCCGGATGCGTGGGCTTGAGGAGGCGGATCCGGCCCGGATCGCTCAGGATGCCGTGGCTGAGTATGCCACCTCCTTCGTTGAGACCGCCTTATCGGAGGCGTTCGAGAAGGGCTTCGCCCGGTGTCAGTCCGAGATCCAAAAGAAGTTCCCACTCTCAGGGGTCAACTTCGAGGATCTTCGGATGTACCCTGACGTCGAACGGAGTATGGGGGAAGACCCTAGTGGACTGCCAGCCTGTGGCTCCACCGGTGCCCCCGGAGAAGAATGAGGGAGGGGAATGCCCCTCGGCCTCTTCGTGCGTCTCTCTGTATATCTTTTTGCTTTATCTGGAAAGGAATGAATTCAAAATAAATTTATTTCATAGGAAACGATACATCTATTGAAAGTACTTGCGTAAATGTTCTGTATTCCAGGTGTGAGTGAGAATCCTCCCCTCCATATTGGCTAGTCGGTAGGCTGCGGGTCCGAGGACCTCGACGACTTTGTAGGGCCCCTCCCATCTAGCCGCGAGCTTCCCTTTGCGAGCGGTATCAGGGTTGAAGCCCGCCTTCCGGAGGACCAGGTCTCCCAGGTGGAAGCTTCTTCCCCGTACCCGAGCGTTGTAGTATCGGGCCACCTTCTGCTTCTGGCGGATGATGGTGGCCAGTGCCTGCTCCCGTCGCTCGCCGAGGAGCTCCAGACTGAGCCCCAGACCCTGCGAATTCCTGTCTTCGTCAAAGTATTTGAGGCGGAGAGATTCTTCGCCCAATTCGACCGGCACCACTGCCTCGGCCCCGTAGGTGAGCATGAATGGGGTCTCGCCAGTGGCCTCCTTGTGGGTCGTCCGGTATGACCATAGTATCCCGGGGAGCTCCTCTGGCCAGTTCCCTTCGGCGTCTTTCACTTTCTTTCGGAGGGGCTCTATGATGCACTTGTTGGCCGCTTCCGCCATTCCGTTGGTCTGGGGGTGCGCTACAAAGGCGAAGAGAAGCTTGATTCCCCATTCCTCGCAAAAATCTTTGAACCCTGCGGAGTCGAACTGCTTCCCATTGTCTGTGACGATGGCCCGTGGCACTCCGAATCTGGAGATGATGGAATTCCACACGAAGCTTTTTGCTTTCTTCCACGTGATGGTGGCCAACGGTTCGGCCTCGATCCACTTGGTGAAGTAGTCCACCGCCACAATCAGGTACTTCCGCTGCCCTCGGCCCGGTTTAAACGGTCCGAGGATGTCGAGCCCCCATTTCGCAAAGGGGATGGGGCTCACGATAGGGATGAGCTCTGACGGGGGAGTCGAGGTGTGTTGGGCATACCTCTGGCATTCTTGGCATTTTTGGACGTAGCTTGTTGCGTCTTGGGCCAGGGTCGGCCAGTAGTATCCCTGCCTCAAGATCTTCTGTGCGACCATCTTGCCCCCGTGGTGATTCCCGCAGATCCCTTCGTGAACCTCCCGTAGGACGTAGTCAGCTTCCTGCGGTCCGATGCACTTCAAGTATGGGAGGACATCCGTCTTTGTCCAGCGTCTCCGGTAGAGCGTCCCCTCATGGATCACGTATCGGAGCGCTTTTCTCTCCAGGGTTCAGCGTTCGTCCCCATCTGTCGGCACCTCCCCATGAGTGAGGTACCGGATGATCGGGTCCATCCAGGTGGGCTCTTGGTCGATCGCCATCATCTCCTGCTCTTCCGTGCTGGGGGACTGCAGATTCTCCACGTAGATGGTGCGGCCCAGCTCCTTTGGCGAGGATGAGGCTAGCTTCGACAACGCATCTGCCCGTGCATTCTCCGATCGCGGGAGGTGCAAGACTTCCACGTTCTTGAACTTGGACAACGCCGCTCTGGCGACAGTGAGATACCTCTGCATCGCCTCCTCCCGCGCCTCGTAACTCCCCAGGAGTTGGTTGACAATGAGTTTCGAGTCGCTGAGGAGGCGGATGGACTCGGCCCCGAGCTCCAGGGCCAGCCTTAGGCCGTTGATCACCGCTTCGTATTCCGCCACGTTGTTGGTGGCTGGGAACTCGAACCGCAATGCGTATTCCATAATGTTCCCTTCTGGAGATCGGATCGCAATCCCCGCCCCGCCTCCTGACTGTGTGGCCGATCCGTCCACATGGACGATCCATGCTCCTGGAACTCCTGGCTGGAGGTGGTCAGCCGAAAGAAAGGACAAGGGTCGGGAAATTACCGTTGCTGAGCCTTCTTCCTCCGGGGGGCCATTTCCTTCCGTTGTGCACTCAGCGATGAAGTCGGCCAGGGCCTGCCCTTTGATGGCCGTGCGCGGTTTGAATCGGAGGTCGAACTCGCTCAACTCCACCCCCCAGTTTAGCATCCTTCCCATTCGATCGAATCTCTTGAGGTTCTACTCCAGTTGTGAGTCGGTCAGGATCAGGATGGTGTGGGCTTGGAAATAGGGTCGGAGCCTTCGTGCTGAAAGAACGAGGGCGTACGCCAGTTTCTCCATGGGCGAGTATCGCACCTCTGCCCCCTTCAAGATCCGGCTTGTGTAGTACACCGGCCACTACACCCCACCATCTTCCCGGATCAGCACCAAACTCACTGCTTCCTCTGCGCACGCCAGGTAAAGGCTTAGTGACTCCCCTTCCCGTGGCTTGGACAGGAGAGGCGGGCTGCGGAGGTATTCTTTGAGATCCGCGAACGCTCGGGAGCAGTCTTCGTCCCATAATATCGCCTTCCTACTGTCTGAAGGTTCCGCGATCGCTTTCCTCAGGACCTTGAAGAAGGGGAGCGATCTTTCCGCTGACTTAGAAAGGAATCGCCCCAGGGCTGCGATGCGCCCATTCAGCCTTTGCAGTTCTTTGTTCGTCGTCGGCTCAGGCATGTTGATTAGTGCCTCGATCTTGTCAGGATTAGCTTCAATGCCACGGTTAGTTATCATAAATCCTAAGAACTTGCCAGATCTTACCCCGAACGTGCACTTCGCGGGGTTGAGTCGAATGTGGTGTTGCCGCAATCGCTCGAAGGTCTCCTGGAGGTCGGCGATGTGGTCTTCCGGTCGCCTCGACTTGACAAGCATGTCATCGATGTAGACTTCCAGGTTCCTCCCGATCTGGGAGCTAAAAACCTTATTTACCATTCTCTGGTAGGTGGCCCCTGCGTTCTTCAAGCCAAAGGGCATCTTCTTGTAGCAGTAAGTTCCCCGGTCCGTCGTGAAGGCTGTCATTTCTTCGTCCCGGGGGTCCATCTGGACTTGATTGTACCCTGAGTAGGCGTCCATGAAGCTAAGCATCTCGTACCCCGAGGCGTTGTCCACCAGGTGGTCGATGCGCGGCAGGGGGTAGCTGTCCTTGGGACAAGCCTTGTTGAGGTCACTGAAGTCCACGCACATTCGCCATTTCCCGTTGGGCTTCTTGACCATCACCACGTTCGACAGCCATTCCGGGTACCAGACCTCTCGTATGAAGCCGGCGTCAAGGATACGCTCCACTTCCTCGGAGGCCGCCTTCATCTTCTCGCCGCCCAGGTTCCGCTTCTTCTGCCTGACCGGCTTGAAGTTGGGGTCGGCGTTGATCTGGTGGACGATCACCTGGGGGTCTACGCCGGGTATGTCCTCCGGTGACCAAGCAAAGATGTCTAGGTTTGCCTCCAGGCACTCGACCAGTTGGTCCCTCAGGTCATGGCTTAGCCCTTTCCCGATCGAGACGAACCGGCCCTCAACGTCCGTGACCGGGATCTGCTCCTGCTCCTCCGCAGGGGTGGGCCTTGGCCCGTCCCTTAGGTCGAGCGCGGCCATCCGGTCGACTAGACGATCTTCAGGACTTCCCTCCGCCAGTTGATAGCAGGCATTCGGTCTTCCCGCGTCGCCTTCGACTTGACCCATCCCCCCGGGCGTTCAGAACTTGATAGTCTGATGGAGGGTCGAGACCACCGCGCCGATGGCGTTGAGTAGGGGTCGGCCGATGATCCCATTGTATTCCGACCCGATCCCCAGTACGATGAATTCCACCGCCAGAGTCACCGAGTCTGGTGAGCCTCCGAGCGTTACCGGGAGATGGATCGTGCCGATGATGGGGGTGGAATGGCCCGTGAATCCCACCACGGGACCCGAGCGAGGTCGCAAGTCCTCCCTCAGCCGGCCCATCTTTTCCAGGGTTGACATGAAGAGGACGTCACAGGAGCTGCCGGTGTCGACGAGCAGTCGTCGTACCATGGTTGTGTCTATGATCACCGACACCACCAAGGCTACGTCCGAGCTGCGTGCCATTACAGACGTGCTCGGTCTTCCGACCGGTAGGGACGGTGCGGGTCCCCCGGTCCTCTCCTCATGATCCTCCTCGCGTTGCGCCCGGGCCCACTCTTGCCAATGATGGCGGGCCCTGTCGCTTCGCGTCAGAGCCTTGCTCTCCTTTCGTCGAGATGGGTGGAGACGTGTCATTGCAGGTGTGGTTTGTTTCTTCGTGGGACCGTTCGGTTCCCACAGACGGCGCCAGATGTTTCAGAGTGTTTTCTCACTACAAATGCGTTGACCGTGGACAACCCGGTCAACGTGGTCAATGGGCCCTCTTGGGTCCCTCGGGGGTGTCGAGTCGGTGCTGATGAGGCGCGAGTCGGAGCTGCGGACGTCGTGGAGTGCGTCGGCTGGGCCGAATCGGGGTCCTTGGTCGTTGGTAGGGTGAGGGGAAGCCTCGGCCCGGGTTAAGACGTTCGGCCTCGGTCGGACGTGCTCGGCCTCGGCGGTAGGACGACGAGGGGTAGCCTCGATCGTCCAGCTGGTTGCATGGTCGGGGAGGGGCGGAGGGGAAGCCTCGGCCCGTGGATCAGCTGTCTTCCTGCGTAGACGAGAACGCTCGTCAGGGGGCCGGACCTTGGTTCCGGCCAAATCCCCTCCGATGCCTAAGTCAGATAGAGATCTGAAAGAGGAGGCCCGGCGGAGGCGGTCCGACTCGAGAGGAGATCGGAACGACGTCTCACGGCGTGAGCGGGGGAGGAAGGAGATGAAATGGGGGAACAAGGTCGTTGATGGAGTACCTTAGGTTTTAGATACCTGAGATGCGGTCCCTTGTCCTGTCGTCCTCCTAGCCCCTTTATAGACCTCCGCCGTGATTGCCCCCGACCCACGTCGCTCGTCCGCCCTCGATCGTGCCCCCTCAATCCGCCCCCCCGTCGCCGCTCCCTGCGCCATGCCCGCATCTCCCCATAACTGCCATTAAGTGGTAACGGGATCGGGGGAGCGGTTATCGCAGGAGTGGGCGAGTGACCAGCGTGTTACCGGGGCCGGGTCGGATCGACATTCGGGGGGGCCCCCTATAGGGCCCTATCGAGTGGGCCTGAGTGCGCAGATGGGCTCTTGACCGGCGGTCGGATTTCTGGGCTTGTGTCTTTCGGGCCTCGGCCAAATAGGCGTAACACTATTTATACTAGGATAAGAAGCGTCCTCGTGGGCCGTATCGGCTCATCCAACGGTGAGTGAAGATTACTTATGAAAGAGGTGAAGTATGGAAGCCTATATAAGGGGGTTCCTCTTTCTTCCTAGACAAAGAGCATACCACATAGATGAGCTGTTGGGTTTTGAGCATGCTTACATAGGGATGTTTCCATCGTTTAGCGCAAGGCTTGATAGACGTGGTAAGCAGTGGAAAAAGAAAAAAAACACCATTTATGAAAACGCGCTACGGAATTAAAACCCTTTGCAGGATCATTACTATCTAAGAAGAGAGGCGAACCGACCTTGCAAAGATTAGCCTGAGCCACACTCGGGCTCAAGCAATTGGGTATGGGACTCCGTTTTTTGGGTTTTCTATGCTTTTCAAGGCTTGATTTCACGTCACGTCATATATAACCAAAAACTTCGCATCCAATTTCGACCATATTAATTCCCATGTATGATATGCATGTTCCTCTTATTACTTGGACTCGTATCTCAGCCTGTGTGAGACCCTACAACCTGACCCTACTATATGTGGGACTCATAGCCTCTGACAACAGTGACCACGAGCAGCAGTTGTCGTCCTTGATTCGGTATCGTCATTACGTGGTCTGTCCCTTGACATAAATATTGTCGGGACTACCCTTGGCTATGTCAGTGATGAATTCCGCAGTTTTAATCCATTCGTCAACACTATGTCGCTGCGAAGCCTAAGGTATTGTTGACTGTCAACCCTTAATAGCTTCGCGATCGATCATCATTTTTCGGTCTTAACTTGTCTTTGTTGGAGCATATCTAACACACCTCGACCAAGGATTTTCGCTAATGACCGTATTGATTCCTTGACACTAACTCCCCACATACGGGAGGGAGGAATCCTCTCTTGGCCACTACTCAGCTCGTACACTTCAAGTGCCACTTAACCAAAGACCTTTCGACATGCACTGCCTCAAACCTAGGTCATAGATCTAAGTGACACTGTTCATGCATAGACTCGTATAATGACCTCAAGTTAAAGGACCAGCTTGCCTATCATCACTTGAGATCTACAATTAACGGTTTTGTATGTGCTATCCATGTAGCAGCTCTTATTGGGTCGTTTAATGAACTCATTCTCCAATGGGTACACATGTATCGTCTTTGATTTTTCCAAATCAAACGATCATGAAATCATCATCACCAACACTTGGTGAAGACAGAGCACACACTGGTCCATCTGATGCATCGTTGTCCTTTCTGATGCATTTACGACTACGAACAATTTTAGACTTATGCTGCAAATGGTCGAAAAACTTCTCAATGATTGTGATCCTCATCTCGATACATGTTTGACCTCGCATTAAGTCTTAGGACTTTATCAAGTATAAAATATAGACAATCATTTATACTATTACTCAGATAGACAATACCAAATATCATACTATTATTTTGAACAAGATAACACAATTACAAATAATTGGCCTCGATGGCATACATTTCCCAAAATCTTTCACCTACACTCAAACCCAATTATTATGATATTTCATACCACTTTTACACATGAGTCTCTTTAGACGGTCACATGGTAAAGCCATCGTGAATGGATATGCTAAATTGTCTTCTGTGGAGACTCTCAGGAGTTCTATGTCCTTCCTCGATTCTATATCATAGATGAGGTGATATCTTCATAGAATATGCTTGGACTTCTTATGCATCCTCTACTCCTTGACCAAACTGATGGTTGCGTTGTTATTACAATACATGGGTATTGGATCTTTAATAGTTGGCACCACCTCCCGTTAGTCCACGAACTTTCTCATCCAGACTGCTTTCTTTACCGCATTGTTGACTGCGATGTATTCGGCCTCCATCGTTGAATCAGCAACAGTGCTCTTCTTGGAACTCCTCCAGGTCACGGCCCACCCATTGAGGGTAAAAACATATCTTGATGAAGACTTGCTTTCATCCAAGTCACTCTGGAAACTGGAGTCTATGAAGCCCTTAATTTTGAGTTCTTCATCTCCATAGATCAAGACCAAATCTCTAGTTCTTCGTAATTACTTGAGAATTTTCTTGACCTCTTTCCACTGTTCTTCTCGACGGTTAGACTGATATCGACTTACTGCACCGAGTGCAAAAGCAATATCTGGTCTAGTACATATCATATTATACATGATGGATCCGACTGCCAAAGCAGATGGAATCCTTTTCATGTGACTCTCTCCAAGTCAGTCTTTGGAGACATCTTCTTGGATAGAGTTATACCATGATTGGCGGGTATGAAACATCCCTTACCATTCACCATGCTAAACCTCTTTAGTGTAATGCCCTGATAGCTACTGCACACGTACTAGAGGGGGGTGAATAGTACTTTAAAATAATTAAGAAGATAATTCCTAATTATCTTGCAAACTCAACCAACAATGCGGAAATGAAAATGTGACAACAATAAAATACAATCGCAAACAAACGATATAACGGGCTCGGATCCACCCAAGTCTCCCCGACTTGTTCCCGGTGATCCTACATCCCAAACATCCGGATCCCCTCCGGATACTTGAGTTAGAAACTTCTAACTCAAATTTGCACTATGAAATACTTGTAGAAAACCTCTGCAAGATCAAAGCATATACAAATGAAATTGTGACTCCCACAAACCGGGATCACAAACAACTCTCACAACTGAGAGAAAAACTTACAATAGCAATATAAATGAAATAAGAAATGCTTACCACAAAATCCTATGCCTTGAGTAAAACTTACGATTTTAGGGCAAGAAGGATTTTGGGGAAGATGAAGGCACCAAAGCCTAGCTCCAAGATGTTGACCAGCAATGGAAGCCTAGGAAGATGTTGGTGACCTTGGATCAAGCTCTTGGCTTGAATGGCTCACAATCAATGAGAATCTCTCTTTGGAAATAAGAGTGAGAGAGAGATTCTTGAGAAATGAATGAGCTTGGAAATGAGAATTAACTCTTCTCTTTGATTCTCTAAAATGTAATAAATATCAGCCTTGAATGCTTAGCAAGAAGCCCTTCAAGTATAAATAGGATAGAGGAAAGAGAGAGAGCAAAAATCGTGGCATTTAATGCTCCAACAGCTCTATTCTGAAGTAGTCTAGTCGGTCAAAGAAGGATCACTGACCGACTAGTTTCTCAACTAGTCGGTCGGTGATTAAACATGAACCGACTAACTGGAGAACAGCCAAAAGAGAAAGTTCAGACAATAAAGAACTAGTCGGTCTAAGAAGACTTGCCAACCGACTAGTTTCACAACTAGTAGGTCGGTGAGTGTTCTTTGACCGACTAAGAGATGAAATCAAATAGGCTGAATTCAAAGACAGCTAGTCGGTTTAAGAACAAATTCCAACCGACTAGTTTCTCAACTAGTCGGTCGGTCGTTGTTCTTTGACCGACTAACTGTAAACAGTAAGTTAGGCTGGAAAATGAAAGCTCAACTAGTCGGTCTAAGAAGGATTCCTAACCGACTAGTTTGACAACTAGTCGGTCGGTGGACCTTCTTGGACAGACTAACTGTAAACAGTGAATGAGCTGAAAATGAACAAGGCATTCTAGTCAGTTCAAGAAGGATTGCCGACCAACTAAATTGCCATCTAGTCGGTTGGTACTTCTTCTTGAACCAACTAAGATGCACAAGAAGCCGCGTAATGAAGCGTTAAGCTTCAGGAAAGTTTGTATGGGCTTTTAATAAGATCCTAGCTCTAAGATATGAGCGTTATGAAGATTAAAACGTAAGACCTACTCAAGGCTTAACATTCTACGAAAAGAAGCTAGAAGACTATAAATAAAACTTGACGAACCGTCTTCAAACGCTTCATTCCGAATCTATTGACTTCAATAATGCTCCTAAAGCTTCAACCAAGCTTCAGGCACACGATCACGCGCTTTGAGAAGTCTTGAGACGTCGCTTTTGATATACGTAGAGTTTTGACGACGATCTCCATAACTACGCTCACAAAGAGTTAGTTCACGATATTTATGTTTGTTCATCATCAAAACCAAATCCAGGGAGTCAATACTCAACATTCTTCCCCTTTTTGGTGATGACAAACCAACATAAATAATAATCAATAATAATAAATCAAAAGAAATTTACTTACTCCCCCTGCATTGATGACACGTTAATTCCATATAAATTAATAATCATAAGCATCAAGCAGACGAGTAAAGTATAAAATGAGAATTCAATTATTGAAATTTAGGATCTAAATCCATTTTTATATCTTAACTCCCCCTGAATCTAACATATAAAATTAGATTCACGGTAAATTGCTTTAAATTATCATTTAGCACATCGTCATTATTAATTCTCTCCCCCTTTGGCATTAGCAAAAAGAGTGGGAGGAGAACAACGCCAATAACAATGGCTACAAATAAAAGCACGGGAGGCGAAGAATTCGACCACGGTCCAAATGACACCAAAGTAAAATACGAAGTAAATCAAAGCGTGTCAACAAGACCATAATCGATAATCGAAAAACAAAATCATTAAAACTCAAATCAATTTCACGTATTGAGTTATAGAACATACTCTCCAATATCAACATTCTTGAAGAATTAAGTGCATGAAAAAAAATTCTATGTCTTCATAGAACTAATTTCTATTTAATCAAGATAGTCGTCGAGCGACGAAGTCAACATCAGAGACAAAAAGATAATGTGCACAATGAAGTAAATGTCAACACGATGTATAAAAATATATAAAACATGGTACATCAAAATTATACATCTGTCAACACAAATATAAATGATCGAAAGATCGAAGCACATCATACAACAATATATCACAGCAGATATCGAAGTATCACAAAACATACAAAAATCCATCCAAAAAGACATCAAAATACATCACCACCCAACTATCCTACCCCACTCTCTCACAACAAAGATATCATCCAAGTGCCCATGGTAGAGTCCTCCAACGCAAGCTCAGGAGGCGGAGGGAGGATCAGCTTCAACAGTAGGCTCTGCAGAAGGTGTGGTGGTCTCAGGGACGGCAGGAGTGTCAACTAATGGGAGAGTGGCAATGGGAGTGGTCTCGGGAGCACCAACAGATGAAGTATCTTCCGGAGGAATGGTGGCAGCAGGTGTGCTCTCGGGATCACCAACAGAACTAGCAGCAGCACGAGCAGACGTACCCTCAGGGGCACGACCAGGAGATCCAACAAGCTCCTAGAGTTTAGCCTCATCCATCTCCTCCTCGTCAGAAACTGACGGATGAACCTCAATGCCCAAGTGAGAGTAGATGCAAGCTAGCATCTCCTCAGAACGAGAAACACGAGACTCAACACATCTCAGAGCAACTGAAAACTCAGCGAGAGTAGGAGCAGGAGGTGGAGGAGCAGCTGAAGAGGTACCCTCGGTGGCAGAAGGGGTAGTCCTCTGAACGTGACGAAGCGCCGCAAGAGACTTCTTGACGGCTGTCGCATTCAGAGGAGGACCCAACGGATGCTGGTCATCGGGAGGGAGAGGGACGCCGAAATGACGAAAGACGAGGGTCAATAGGCGCTGATATGGAATGTGAGCAGACTTGGTGGATTTCCTTATGCACTCAAAGGAATCCATCTTGTCCAGGGTAATCCGGGCCCAATTGATCTCGCTCCCCATGAAAAGAGCGTAGATCAGCTTAAGAAATGGCTGGGAGGGTAAGCTAGATGAGCCGTACTTCGGAAGGAGGCACGACTTCAAGATAAGATTAAGAATCCAGGCATTTGGCTTAAAATACTTCGAGGGGACGCCAATCATGGCGGGAGGGATGACATGAAACATATCGGCAAGCATGGTCTGGTCCAGATCGTGGATATTATCCACGGAGATATCGGCAGGAAGAAGGCCAGAAGACGAGACACCTATCAACTCTCCTAAAATCTCTGCCGTGAGGACAATACGTGTCCCCAAGACAGTGGACTCAATGGAGTGGGTGTCATCATACTGACCCCGAACACGATTCGCATAGAATAATTTGTCAATACGGGGGTACGGGTGAGGGTTCGCCTTGGGGTCATGGCGAAGATAGTCAAGTAGGCCGCTGTAGGAAAGAAGATTGGCGAGATGTGGAAAATCAGAGAACTGAACGAAGTGCTCCAATATCAATGGACAGTGCTCAGTACGGTTGTAAGCCGCGAGACACAATGGGTCATCGCGACACAACGATATATCGACACCGCCCAAAGGCATGTGAGCCTTCCCCTTAGACGGACGAGTGCTAGATCGAGAAGGAGGAGTAGGAGCCCTATCGATAGGCTCGGTCTCCAGAATATACTCAGTGTCGGAGTCATCAGGAGGAGTGGGAGCACGGAAAGAGATGGGCTTAGATTGAGTAGATCGGGCTCTAGGCTTAGCAGTCGCCGTCCTCTTCTTCTTAAGAGGAGCGAAGAGGTGGATGGACGGGTCGATTTGGCACGACGTTTGGTTTGAGGGGGGTCCGTAGGAGGAGACTCGATGGTCATGGGAGACGGACTCGAAGGACGGATGGGTATACGTGTCTTCGCCAAAATCGAGACGAGACAACACAAACAACACACGAAATCGACAGAAATCGAAAACTAAAAGCCTAACACAAACCCTAGGTTGACGGAAATTGAAGATAAACCTAAAATGAAACCCTAAAACTCAGATAGAAAGGGATACCCCATGTCGACAGGAGGAGAGAGAGTGATCGACAGTCGGAGATGGCCGGAGCACGGCGGTAAACGACGGAGGAGGCAGAGGGAGTCGAAGGGTTTTCGGGGGTTAATGGGTTTAAGAGGAAAGATGCACCGATTAGAGTGAGATCTAATCGGTGCGGAGAGAATAAAAACGATCGGAATGCGAAAAGACACAACCGTCCCTGCGCATTTAGTCGGTCACAGTTCAAGCGCTGACCGACTAGAATGAGATCTAGTCGGCCGGCCAATAAACATGAACCGACTAAGTGCAAACAGTAACTGAATCCAAAATTAGGGCATGAGTTAGTCGGTCTGATTTCATTCACTGACCGACTAGAACTGAATCTAGTCGGTCGGCCATTGAACTTGGACCGACTAAGAGAGTCCAAAAATTTGAAATTTAGAAATTTTGAGTTCTCTCCTAATCGCACTTGGACGAAACATCGAAATACTCTCATTAATCATTATACTACCCCATAAAACATCGTAAATCTTAAATACGACGTTCATGAATAATTCGAGCATAAATTCTGAAAATTCAACCAAACTTCCAGAAAATCCCAATACATCTAGCATGAGCATATATAAACGAAATTTATTATCATGCAAGATTATTGAACAAATATGAATCCTAAATCTCGGATTCACCCATAATCCCCAATTCTCGACGCAACCGCACAAAGGAGTCTTCCTTGAGTGGTTTCGTGAAAATATTGGCGATTTGCTTCTGGGTTTTAACGTACACTAAAATGATGTCCTTTTTAGCAACATGATCATCAAGGAAATGGTGACGAACATCTATGTGTTTAGAACGGGAATGGTGTACCGGATTCTTAGAGAGACATATTGCACTTTGGTTGTCCACCATGATAGGGCAAGTATCACAGTTTATACCAAAGTCTTTAAGAGTGTGTCTCATCCAAAGAACCTGAGCACACGCAGCACCAGCGGTAATATATTCCGCCTCTGGGGTTGAAAGTGATATGGAATTCTGCTTCTTGGAAAACCAAGAGACAAGAGAATTTCCTATAAAATGGCAAGTGCCACTAGTACTTTTCCTGTCGGATTTACATCCCGCATAATCTGCGTCACTATATGAGATTAACTCATATGTGCTAGACTTTGGATAAAGTAATCCGAAGTCGAGTGTGTAACTTAAATAACAGAAAATACGTTTTACCGCTACTAAGTGAGA